>JAZHYW010011418.1:0-133920 GCA_037355805.1 Ixodes ricinus | reverse complement strand
GTTTAAATATAAGAAACTCGTAAATTTGAGATTATTTAATCTTTATTTTTCATATCCTCTTATATATGGAATCGCGAGAGTTGAATTGCCGTTACAGAAAAAGAAGCCTACAACTACTTTTTTTGTCGCGGCGGACTTTGTACCTCCGGCGGTAACGAGGCCCCGGTGGCCTCGATCATGGAGATGTTATCATGTGCCATGCACCGGCACCCTCACTGGCTGCAGCCTCCACAGTTCGCCAAGTTATCGTGAAACGGAGTATAGCTCAACAACGAGTCTTGCTATAACACATGCCGCGCTAAAACTCGCTCGTCCATCACACTGGCTACGTCGCCGTTCAAACTTCCGGAAGGATCAACCACGTGCAGCGGCTCTAAGCAGCGTCTCCACAGTACTTGCACTGCGCCGCTCGCCTGGTGCTTCAGCACCTTGCACCAATGTACATGTGTTGAGTTTCACAGCTTTGCGCTGGCGTGCTCGGAGAAGGTTGGTTAGCTTGATAAGGTCGGTGTGAAATACACCAATTTCGTTGTCACATAGAGAAGAAACACTGCACAATAGTGGGATGTTTTCTCGGGTTTCTTGCTCCGCCCAACTGACGAGTATAAAATGTGAGGGCTCATGGTCCCCGTCTATAAACCGCTCGTTTAGTGCAACATGCCCCCCGACCCACACAACATTTACTCCCTAGCAGTACTGGTGACGGCAAGCGTTTCCTTTTCAACGCTCGGACGATGTGGAAGGAAACACCAGCTCAAGCTTTAGGTCACAGTTACGGCGACTCTATACTCCGCGTCACTAGTTGCGTGCAGTACAGGCGAAGGCAAGGCCTGGCGAGGGAAGAAAAGGCAAGCACTAGGAAGGCTGGGGAGGTGGAGAGAAACCTCCTCCCCAACGTTCGTAGTGCTCTCTCTTTCTCCACTCGCACTTCTCTCCTGTACAGCCTTCCTACTGCATGCCCTTTCTCTCTTTGCCTGGCATTGCCTTCAACCTGCACTGCACGCAACTACTGACTGGAGTATAGGTGAAAGTTTGCATTTTTGAACGAGGTGCTACGCAGCTAACGTGAATGCGCAATCTTGGGATTTTCCAGTTCCTGTTGCAGGGCCGAAGCGACGCCGTCAAAAGCACCGCCGCAGTGGAACGTGCAGAGCTCGGTGCCGAGAAGTCTGCCAAGGCACTCACGTGGTAGGAGTGTTCGAGGGCGTTCTCCGAGGGCCCCTCTGCGAAGCGGTTGTGTAGCAGCTGGGGCAGACCGTCCCCCTGGGCCCCCGCCGCGTGCTGGTACTGCACCCACGCTGCCATCGGGCTCAGCTCCGACGACACAGCGCTCCCGGCACCTGCACCACGCACCCCGCCTCAGGACGGGCAGCCACAAAGAGCACACTGTCGCGAGTCGTTTCTTGTTTCATACCACGAGGGATTGGAACCTCTTATCGTCCTCGCTATTTCCTGTATCACATTCGAAGGGTTTGTTTTTCAATCCTTTATGCAGCTTCTCCCTTTATAGAACTCTCTTCCCATATACCTGTGGGCCACGGGGAAATCGTAAAATAAATTACTACCCTTCCGCATTGAAAATGAAAAGACGCTGCCACCCATTAGTTTAAGAAACGATTGATCTTGTTCATATACTCGAACGTTCCCTACGTCTCCCGCGGAGCTGCGTGCCCCTGATCGTATTGCATGTTTTGCTGCGATTAAAAAGACCCAAAACACTCCGATGCAAGTTTCTCCATACCACTCATTCGGCTGTGTACTTCATGTTAACCCTTTGTCGGTCACTGCCGTTCATGTACAGCGGGAATTACACCTTTGGAAATGCACCCCCCCCCCAAATGTGAGAACTGCATCTATTGCAGGAAGTGCTGCTATTTGTTCTGTCCTTCGAGAACTATAAAAATTAGGGGTGTGCAAATACTCGAATATACGAATTCGAATCGAATAGAAAGTCCCCGAATAATTCGATTCGCGAATCGAATTCCTAGTATTCGGTCACTCGAATATTCGATATATTCGGCCAAAGACGCGCGATCGGCGCGGAGCTGACAAAAAAGCAGTTTTTTCTCCCGACGTAAGCGCCGTTATGTTACACAGACCATGCGAGAAACACCTCTTGGCCCTACCATTCCACAAAAATCTAGCGCACAGGTTAGAAAAAAGAAAAGTGACGAACGCCACGAACTTTATAGCACGCAGATTTACTCACGATCGTGACACAATCTACCCTTGAATCACAACCGAAACAACAATATTGTTGGGAAGCCGGCATTCCGCGCCATGCCTAATTCTTTTCACGATAAAGCCCCTCGTTTCAAATTGAAGCGCCGATGTAGAACACACTTGCCGCACTCGCAGAAATCGGCGACTGCACGATCACAGAAAGAAAACCACGTTAACCACGCTGATGAAACCAGCCGAGTATTCACCATCTTTCTTCTGGAACCGCAAGCCGCAAATTCCGATTCGGAACGGAACGGAACAGAAAAATAGTGTGCCTAGATTTGAGAGGGTTTCCAACCGTTCGATAGCCGCGTTTGAATTACAAACTGCGAGAAGTTGACGAAAAGGCGAAAGCGTCGATCGGGCAGGCGTCGAGGCTCTTACGTTTGCTCGCGCTCGCCTTCTTCCTACGCGACAATACAACACATGCGCAGTAACGACCAATCTGCGCAGGAGCAGTCTTCGTGGTTTCAGTTTCGCTTGCTCCCTCTTTTAAATCTAGGCACTCTAAAGCAGGATCGATAGACGGAAAAATGGATGATAGCAGCAGTTGGTTGGTGACTTGTGCCACCTAACCACGTTTTGTTTTCTTACTTCGGATTAGATTGTTTAAGCCTGTTAATACTCAGATTTAACACCTATCTGTTTATTTATGTGAAATAAAATCCCGGGTGCTTTTTTCCCCCTTAAAATGGAGACCAAATATCGCAAAATGCCCCTTTTCTGAGATATACAAATATTAAAAAAAAAAGTCGCAATGTTAAGTTCTGTTGTTACCGAGAAAAAAAAAAAAAGGCACGCGTGGCTGTAACTTTGGTTTTTTTGTGACGTTTAGGGTAGATAGATTATGTTTGCGCCATAAAATTGGATCTTTAGTGCCCAACGTCCAACAGCAACTGCTTTTTTTTCTCCAGAACTTTTTTACATTTTAGCTTTTGTTCCGCACAAGATACATATTCTGCACCAGGCGCATACTCTGCACATATAATCATCTCATTTGCAGCACACTTTGAAAAATTCCTACAAATAAAATCACTATTCAATATTCGATTCGATATTCGGCTTTTTTTCTTGATTCGATTCGGTATTCGATTCGAAAACTGCTATTCGGTATTTGCACACCCCTAATAAAAATTATATTCACACAGTGTTTCACTTTGCCGTGCTATTCATCTTTTTGAAACTATATGCTCTGCGCACGTGATACTCACTTCACATACCGGCCGCTCTAGCAGCTGTGCCAAAGGAAGCACTGGCTCTTCCGATTCGAACTTCTAACGCTTTTCAGAATTAGACTCGGAGTGTGAGAGCGCATCATCCGACGAAGAAACTTTGTAAAACACCTCCAGTTAGAAATCTGAGCACGCTGAAACGTTGTGAAAGCGGATGTGCCAAAATGAAACTGAATGGAAGAAAGCTGACAACTTTTCACTTTCAATACTTTTATTTTACAGCGAAGCTCTTTATGGCTAGAGTTCTGTGGATTTTTCATGTGCCTGACCAAAAAACTCTATGCTCGCACCGCACCCACGCGCCGGCATCTGCAGCAGGAACTGTTCTAAAGCAAAAGCCTAAAACAAATGGCAACCTGCATGTACGTTATTCACTGCTTTATTTTGGTTATTTACCACAAATCTTTTATATGGGGAAGGCGTGTGCGTGCGGCACGTGGAACACCATTCCCTGCATTCTCCTTAAAGCTTGGGTAATTTAGCAATTTTCGTGTGAGTGACCAAAAACTCGTTTGCGTGCGTTCTTGTGCAAAGGGGATGCGAAAAGAAGCCCCACGCTTGTTAAGTCAGCCTCGACAACGCCACGCGTACGACAATGTCGTGGCAAGGGGAGGGGGCCACTCACTGTTGGGGTAGGACCAGATGCCCGTGGCAGCATTGGGCGGTGGGTACGAGGGGGCCCCCAGGGGCACGTTCTTCTTCTGGGCCCGCTCCGTGCCGATGGGGCGGGGCAGCTTGCGGTCGTCCCCCGGGTGGGACGACCCCACCGTGGGAGAGAGGCCCCCCTGCTGGGGGGACAACGACGAGGGGGACCCGTCGTCTGCAATCACAGAGAGTGCGCACAGTCAACCCCGAGAGGCCCACACCTTCTTTGCGTGCACTTCAGCGGCCCTGGCAAGGCAGGGCGTGGGGCGAGACACCGGCGGTCCCGTGAAGTCCAGACCGCTGACTACGCTTCCATAAGGACGAGGAAGCGGCAAACCTTCGCTCGAAAGGTTGGTAGTATACCCATACTCCGTTTTAACGTTACGATGGACCACGGCGAACACTATGCGCCATAAACGGAGGAATGTGATAGGTTCATAGGACACGAGTCATGCGATACCTTCAATGCTATGAATTTACAGCGTGACTACGCACCCCGTGCGTTTCCCCGACAGTCAGTGGACTGGCTCAGATGGCTCAGAGCGTTGTCGGCGATTCGCCGTAAGTTGAAATGAAGTGTACCGTAATAGACTGACTGAAAAAATTTAAACTCTAACCAAGTTTGAATCAAAACAAAATACCCTACGTTTCGGGGCCAGCTCGGCTCCTTGGTCACGAGCGACTATGGGTTGGGCGAACCTTCCTTGGTTAGACTTGGTTAGAGTTTCAATTTTCTAAGTCAGTCTATTTATTTTCTACCCAGACAGATCTCAGTCGAATATGTTTACATTCAAATCCTTATACCATATATCCCAAATCATCGCCCAGCCCACTTTTTGTGGCGAACATCCCCAACACGGACTTGGCGATCATTCATCCTACCCGAATGAAGCGGCCACTGACTTTACAGCTGGAGGACGTCCGTGACAAAGTAAAACGAAGGAGGAAAAGACACTTCTTTTTGTTTACACACTTCCTCCCCATTTCCATGACCCCAAAGTCGTAATACATGCGTGCGAGAGGAAAAGGTACCGTATTTACTCGCACAATGAAGCGCTACTCGCGTAATGAGCACCCCCCCAAGTGGCTCTCAAAATTTCGACTTTTTTTCTCTCGCGTAATAAACGCACCCCAACTCGGACCTCAAAAGTTTGGACACACCTCCCCTCCCCTCCCCTCCCTCCTCCCTCCTCCCTCTCCTCCCTCCCCCCCCCTCCGCGCGAGCGAAATGAACGCACTTTTTTATCCTGGTGCTGCGGGTCGCGAATGCATGGAGCAGCATGGGCAAACAAAACAACTTGCGAAAGGCAGAGGAAAAAAGAAAACACAGAAGCAAAAACAAAAAAAAAACATGGAGAGGGAGTTTTTTTTTTTTGCGCACTTATCACAGTTGGTTTTGGATTTGCGGCGCCGCGCGCAAAGAAAAGAAGTTATGGCTTTTTTAGCGGGATAAAAGGTCCGTTCCTTATGCGAGTAAATACGGACGCAAAAATTTTACCTCGCGCAATGAACGCACCCCCAACTTTGCCTCGATTTTTCGGAAAAAAAAGTGTGTTCATTCTGCGAGTAAATACGGTATGTCATAATAAAATAAAACTTTGTTTTGCTTCAAAATGTTTGTTGGGACAAAAAAACAAAGTCGGACAGATAACGCAAGCAGTAACCCACCCATTCAGGGATTGCGAGGTCAGCGAACGCCGCATATCCCAGAATGTAACCGCAGAGTGTAAGGTCAAAGTCTGTCTCCACCCAAGCAAGGTCCCCGGTAGACCCGCTCCTTCCCCCAGAATGTTGCGACCGCGGTTGGTAAGGTTGTGCATTGTGTGAGACAAAGCTGACGGGTAAACAAAGATTTAATGGAACACCGCGCAGAGCGTTTGTAGGGCGTCCCATTTCGAGCTCGGTGTTCACGGTGCCGTCCACGCCACGCAGAACGCCGCCTTAACCCGCACTGACAGCACGCCACGCAAAGACGTATGCATGTAAGCACCAAACAAGAAACTCGCTGCAAGAGCCTTCGTTCCTTGCGATTGAGAAGGCACCCGACTTGGCCCGACACCAAAGTATTTGCCAATGAGACTGCCGGCTTCCCAAGCACCACCGCATCGCTCTTCATCGCTTCTTTTGTCTGCTTGGTTGCTCAATGCGCCGGGTTAGTTTTTTTTATTTTCTTGACTTTTTTTTTTTTTACTAAGGAAGAAAATATAGCAATGCTAGGAAACGTGCCTTTACGGAACAAACATTCACATTGCATGCCGATCAGCGGTGTTCATCGCACGTATGCAGGCAACGGACCTTGCGATAGTAAAACATTTTTTCATGAGCATTTCTTGCATAAAGCAATGAAGCTAATCCTTAGTTTTGAGTTTAATGTCTTTCCTGTGCAGCTGTGCAAGATATGTACAAAAAATTTGTATTTTTTTTAGCTTTTCCTATACTTTTTATGGTTACCCCTCCAAGGCATGGGCCACCCCATTTGTTTAAGGAATTTCAGACAGCAGGGGGGCAATGACTCTGGACATTACATTAGTCTATTTTTACAGCGAGAAATTGTTAACTTATACTTTACTCGTCCAAATTTTGGGATAATTCGAACTAACCACCACGGTTCGACCATGCTGCATGGCAGTCCATGTATAAAACGCCCTGTTAAGTCACTCAGGGATCAGCCACACCACCAGTAATTTTAACGGCATACCGCCGTATGCGACTACGCCAACCGCAGCACCTACATGCGGCGACAACTTTTCTTGGCAATGCAGTGGAGGGTACAGGCACGTTCCCTCTCCCATTTTGAGAGCTGGATAAAGCTGTGCGCGGGCTCTCCTCCCTCTCCACTGCATTGCCAAAAAAAAATGTCGCCGAGTGTGGTGCTAGTTGGTGCTATGCAGTCAGGAGACTCCGCTCGGCCACATCCATGCTCTTGCAGCTGCGCGCTTTGTTCACCTTTTTGTGCTTCAATCAGCATAGCTTAAAGTGCCCTCTGATTTCATCTTGTTCTCCTGTTGGCATTCGAGTCCGAGCCGTGTTGCGAAAAGTCCAGTCGCCGACAGATTTTTCAGACGCAGATTTTTCAAACACGTCCGGTTATTCGGACGTTTTTATATAGAGCTTATATATAAGCTCGAATATAGAGTTTATTGCTCTATATTTTACATAATTTGTGCAATTTCCTCAGTTTACAGCTGTAAAACAGTCACCGCAATAGCGCCGCGAGCTTAGTCACTGCCATTACAATTGTTTTGATTTTTCCCTGTAGCATCAATACCACGTCCTACTGAAATAAACAAGCTGGGTTAAAGCTACGGTCGGGTTTTCCGCTTCGCTATAAGCCAACATGGCCGCCGTCTGCCCATTCTGTGGCCCTTCCAGTTCTACTTGTGGTCCGTGTTTTCCAAGTGTGACTGCGAGAAGGACAGCCATCTGCTGCTCTCGTGGTCTTTGAGCACAAGGTTTTTTGCCGATAGGCTTAGTATTGAAGCGAGCTTGGCAGACTAAATTCTGTCTACAAATAGTGCCAAGCGGCGCCAACTTTAACATCGCTGTTTGTGCCAACGAAGGTGCCAACAAAGTGCAGCACCGTGATCAGACAGATCAACAAACAAGTGAACAATATCAGCGGAAGTAGCACGAGAACTGAAAACAAACATCAAGCAAGTGGAAAGTTGCCAATCACACAGCGGAATATGCGTGGAAATTTGATATTTAGGCTGAAATCGATTTTTCGGACCGCTGGAATATTCAGACAATTGCGTGGCTGTCCTCCGAGTTTGCAAGATTGGTCGGCGACTGTACACGGACGTTTTGCCATGTCGGCGTCGTTTCGAAAGAGCAGAGCGTCGACGGCTTTTAAACATGCTTCTACGCAATTGGCCACCCCGAGCACTCGTACTAGAACAGCACACGTCATGCCTAGTAGCTTGGTCTAGCTTGCTGTTGCCACATTCGCTGCCCCGATGGCCGAGAGCTTCCTGGGATCAATTTGCAGCATCAACAATTCACAACCATTTCTTCCAGGAAGCGGAAAAGCCATGGTACAGCACAGGTAAAGACATCCACATTGCAGGTATTGGGGGCAATAAGCGGAAAATAATAACCAGTCTCTCTGGCTGATAAAAAGGTGGCAGTTCCAAGCGTTCCTGGATCCGCCCTGCACAGAAATGCGGCCCTTCTCATTAGGCTTCATTCACTAGCCGTCGCCTCTCCACGTCCCCTCACCGTCACGGGAGCACGCCGGGATGGGGACGCGACGGCAGGGTGTCCGAACAGGCCGCGCAAGCAAAGCAACGGAGGCCGCGACGGCAGGGTTGGATTGGATCGGATTGCTTATTCATTCAACTTAAATTATAAAAATAAAGAGATAATCGTGCCTGAACAGTAGTGCACATGTTTCTTTCTTTGTAAATTAAGGATCTGCGTCTGCTACCAGCAATTCCCGGCGAAAAGGAACAAGAAAAACAACGCAACAAGCGTTGGCTCACTGTTGGCACAACCAACGATGAAAAATCTTCCAAACTTGGCGAAACTTTTCTATCTTGTGGATTGGTCGGTTTTCGATGGGGGCGGTACTCCGTCATCCGCCGGGACGCCGGTGCTGTAGAGCAGTTCCCTACGTCGCCCGGCACCCGACGGGGCTCAGCTTTCCGTCGAAAGCCGGGCCGAACATCCTCTCCCCTGCCAGCGGGAGGACACCCCTCGCGACAATGACGGGATGGGAGAAACGCAGCGGCTGTGAGAATGAGGCCTTAAACTTACCTTATTAAAGAAGGTGTTCCAACCCGAGCACACCCTTGGAATTCAAAGTGACGGGCTCTTACTGTATTCCGCGTGAGCATCGAACAAGGCTGCAGAACAGCGGAGCGAACCGAGTTCCGGCATCGATCGGTAAGACAGAGGGGCAACGTCCATCGTCCACAAAGAGCGGAGGAAATGCGCCTTGCTGACACTATCAGAGCCACAGGGCGTCTCCTTCAGGACTCTGGCACACGCCTGTCGCTTTCCGCCGTGCTTTCGCTGCGCATGCACGCTCCAAGTTCACAAGAAGCACCATCGAAGGTACGAAGCTTGTGCCAAAAGCAACCGAAGGACCGCCCCGCTGACCTTACCCCGTCAGAGACCGCGGCTGAACGAGATTTGGCTCTGCAGACGAGGCACCTATGCACCCGAAAACGAGACACACGGGGGCAGAAGGGGCTGCTCACCTGTGAGCCGGATGCCCAGGGGAGTGCGGTCTCCCTTGGGCAGCTGCCCGACGGGGGCCACCAGGCCGGAGTACTGCTGCTGCAGGTGGGACATCATCTGGAGGGGAAGACGGCCGGGTGGCCCTGGTGTGCCCCGAGGCCCTGCTGCTGCTGCTGCTGCTGCAGGAAGTCCTGGGGTGCAAAAGGGGTGCCCGCAGGGCCTGGTGGGAGCCCAGGTGGTGCGGGGGAGGGGCCATCATCACCGGGGCGCCGCCGACCGGCTTGAAAAGTCCGGCGCGTTGGGGTTCAGCGTGCTCTGGATGGCCGAGGGTGCCGCCTGCGGGGGCCCCCATCTCGGGGGGCCCCAGCCCGTAGTGGGCGAGGGGGCAAACACCATCCGAGACGAGGGAGACACCGCCGCGTGCTGGGACCCCTCGTAGTACTCCTGCTGCTGTTGCTGGTGCTGCTGCTGCTGCTGGGGAGGGAGGCGGGGGCTCCGATGGGGGGCGTGCAGGGGCGCTGCGGGGACCGCTCCCAATGGGGCCGTAGTTGGGGGCGTCACGTGCAGGTTGCCCCGGTAGCCGGGAGCCTTGGCCGCGTCCACCACGGGCTGGTCGGGCCCCGGTGCCTGGGGCCCTCCGGGAGGGCCGCAGACCCCCGAGGCCGCCACCGAGGCAAAGTTGGGCTTGGAGGCCTCCCGCTGGCCCCACACGCTGGGCTGGGTCTCCTTGCTGAACACGTTGTTGAAGGGCGAGAAGGTCTGGGCCAGCCCGAGGGGCGCTCCGAGGGGGCCCCGGGGAAGCCCCTCCCTGGGCGGGGGCCGGGGCCGACAGGGTGGGGACGGGCTGCCCCCGAGCTCGGGGACGAGCTCTGACGAGGGTCCGCCGAGGCCGCCCTGCCCTCGGCCCGCTTGGCGGGGGAAATCACCGCCTGGGTGTAAGAGGCCGTCGCCGCCGCCGTCCCGTTCACGGCTGCGCTAGTCGCCTGGGTGGTGGCGGTGGTGGGGGCGGTTGCGGAGGACGCCGGGGTGGCACCGGGGAGGGGCTTGGCAGGGGCTGCGGAACCCCAGCCCGAGGTGCCCAGGGCGAAGGGGGCCCTGTGGAGGAGCTGGTCTGGGCGCCCCCGGACAGGGTGGGGATGCCCGGCCTGGGTGCCGGCCGCGTCTGGCCGAAGGGGGCAGGGACGGGGCCGGAGCCGCCGCCTTGGCGCTCGCTACTTTAGCCGAGCTTGCCTGCCGACCAGGCTTGCCGCCGCCGCCAGACACGAGCACCGAGGAGGCCTGCAAGGAGAAGAGGGCCGGTGTCGGAGGAAGGCACTCGCCTGCCCGGATGTGGGGACGCCGATTTCTATAAAAGTTGCTCCACGTATTAGATCCGCCTTCTCGAGCATGTCCATGAACTATCTCTCCAAAATATTAGTTTTCTGAAAAGTAATTTTGAACTCAATACGCACATACCACCGGCTTGTCGCTGCTCTACTGCCAGCATTGAGCAAGAGCAGCGCGTGACGTAGCCCATTATCCGAGATGTGCCAGGGATGGTGCTAGGTTGTCGCACTTTTTTATTCTGTCGGGCTACAGCTACGCCACAGGGCAAGAGGAAAGGGAAAGAGGAAACAGAACGAGAAAAGCGTTCCGGAAAAGGTTTGTTTGTGCATCTCGCCTGAAAACGGATTCAATATAAATTTAATCAATATAAATTTAATCCGTAACAGAACGGCACAGCGAGGTGCACGCTGCACTGTAGGCTGTGAGTGTCTGGTAGCCTCTCCGTGAACGAAATTTGATCCGTGCAAAGGGGCTCCCGCAGTCAGCGGTTGGACTTTGTACGAGTTCTTGTCTCCGTAAACAAAACTTGAGAAACTTGATCCGTGCAAGCGGGCTTTGGGGCTCGGCGGTTGGACTTCCTACGAGTTCTGATAGGCGTAGTCGCAGATATACCTGAGCGTGTTGCCGGATACTAACAATATATATATATCGCCTAAGAACGGTGGCGTTGCTTTTCGTGCTGAGCGAGCTTCGTAGGGCGCCTTTCCTTCCGCAAAAGGCACCCCGAAAGCGCCCTAAAAAGGTTTGTAATTTATAAAGCTTGGTTACCATGGCGCGCCCCCGACCAGCCGTGGGTGCGCCTCCATCACTGGAGACGTGCCACAGTACCTTGCCGTGTCATATTGGCACCTAATATGACATTTGCACGAAGTGTGTAAATGCAAAAAATTTTACCCAGTGTAATGACCCCCCCCCCCCCCCAAATATGTGTCAATTTTTCGGGGGAAAAAGTGCGTTCATTATGCAAGTAAATACGGTAGATCGGCCAAGGTAACTTTCCACATATGTGCTCGAAGGAGTCTTCAAACCTTTCAGGAATATTACAATGTTTGTAGAAACTTCATAACGTTGTTGTCTCTTTTACTTTCCACTTTGCTGCTCCACACGGGCCCAATTAATTTATCTTCGAAATAATTTCAACTTCTGCCACCCGTATCCAGGAGGTGCCAGGTTCATCATAATCGTGCGGTCGGAATGAGCTCGTATGGCCTATCGATAATTTCGGTGTGTCGTGCTCCTGTATGCCATGTGCCATTTAGTTGCTGCGCTCGGAGTACGAAACTCTGAGTGTCAGAGTAGGTGTAAAGCAGCGTGGACTTAACGCGTCCAATGCATCCAATAAACGAAGCACGCCCGGGGCTGGGCAATCCCTCGACCCCAGCTTCGCTAGGCGTGCGCGCCGCTTGGTTTCACGGTTGATCACTTCCGCAACCATGCAATTGCAGCCATTACAAGAGTGGCTTCGCTTGGCTGGGCTCGACTTGGCCTGGCCGCTTGGCGGCAAAAGAAAATTGGCTCCAAGATTTGTGGAGCCGAAGATTAAAAGTGCGTTCATTATGCGAGAAAAAGAAAAAAAATTACAGTGGCTTAGCTCGGCTATGCCAGGATATACGTAGCGTAAGCTTAGGTTCAGCTGGTTATTCTTAGCTTTCCTGGTTGTCTAGGATTAGCTTGATTATCATGCTTACTGCTGCTTCAATGACACACACACGGTATACGCATTATGTGACTACTTCGGGATCCAATGAGTTAAGCTTCTCCGCTCTTCTTATTGCGGAGGAGGCGCCGTGTAACCGAGCTTTCGGTGGCACGTCAAAATATCCCCAGGTGGTCCAAATTAATCCTCAGTCCTCCGCTGGGGCGTGCCAGATGCCCGTCGTCGGTTTGGCCAGCTGTGCGCTGCGTTGTTATGTATCAAGCAACCAGGCTGCCACCCAGAACAACCGGACAGCGCGAGCCATGATCTCGAGCAGGTGCATGCGCGCGGCACGTGCATCGGGGACTGACCTAGGCGTGATACCAGTCCTGCCCGTTCCGTCACTGCTCCTCGCGCATGTGCAGCACGGCTCTCCAGGAGCCACGCTAAACTGCTCAACCTCGGCCAGTGTAGCTTACGCTACAAAAAGTCCAAATATTGATGCCCGTTGTGGCGGGTACGTTCATTATGCTAATAAATATGGTATTAAAGGCCACGCACTCCAGTGATCGCATTTCATTTCCTTCCGATGGTACGTCGACAGTGTGGCTGCGAAGCGACCCGCAGCAGAATGGGCGTCCGTTGCGTACAACTTCGCTGCCGCATCGCCACCCAGGTTGTAGCGGGCTACGGTACGACACATTTACGGCATCTTTGGACAGAAATCGAGGGACCGCTCTCGAGAGCGTCGTAAACGCGCAAGTCGGAGACGCTTACCAACTGGCTAGCGGACGGTGCGCTGGTCGGGAGGCAGGGGTGGCCGCGACCGCAGCGCCGGAGGCCGCGGCGCGTCCGCCCGTGGGGGCGCCTGCTGCTGCTGCTGGGGGACCTCCGGAGGCGCCTTAGGCCCCACCGTGACCCCGTGCTGGGCCATGATGTCCGACAGGTCTCGGTCGGGCTCCTGGACCAGCCCCGTGATCAGCAGCTGCGCCTGCTTCGTCGCCTCCGCCGAGCCCCTGGGGGAGTGGAGACAGAGACAGTTCTCAAACCGCCCGATTTCGAGCGACCCTCCCCTGCCGACCGCGAGGGTAGAGATGGCAAGTGGCGGTCCCGAGAAAAAGAACGAGAATGTGGGCGAAGAAAAATCCAAAACGATATGCGGACGAAAATTTAGGTGCACTTGCATCGCCGCGACGCATTCGAGTTGTTTGGTCACTACGCTCGGCGTTGACTATTTTGTGTCGTGTTGTCGAGGTTAGTTAGCGCAGCTTCTACAGTTAGGCTTTACCTTATTGCAGGCACACTGCGAATGTCTCCTTGGGAAACGAAGCCGAACTCTGTTCACTGCTAAGCCGACGGGGCAAATGGAAGCTACACGCTTGTAGAACCGGTCGTCAAGTCAATTGTTTGTCACACGATCACGCTTTAGATTCTTCCGCAGCCCTCCCGGGAACTCGGTTTGAAAATACATGCACCGACACCGAGGACAGCCACCCACCGTATGAGGATGGTGCGCTCTCCCTGGCCCTTGTGCTTCTCCACCTCGATGTGCGCCCCAGAGGCCTCCCGGATGGCGTTGATGTTGCAGCCGCAGCGGCCGATGACCCGGCTGATGGCGCTCGATGGCACGGTCACCTTCTTGGAGCGCCGCACCACCTCCTTCCAGCCCTCCTCGCCCCGGTGGTGGTGGCCCTTGCCCCCGCCGCCAGCCCCGCCGCGCACGAGGCCAGCAGCGACGAGGAGGCCTTCTTAGGCGACGCGGACGCCAGCGGGGATGGCCGGGGGGACTGCGGGGGCCCCCGCACCCGTCCAGCACCTCCAGGGCCAGCTCGCCCAGCCTGGGGACGGGAAACCATGAGCAACCACGCCCGAGGATGGGGGCAAGACGCCGGCCCCTTAGAGGCGCCGAACGAGCTACGCTTCAGAGTGACCACGCTTCGGCCACCTTGAGGATTGAAGTCAGCTCTGCCACTTCGCTCGAGCTTCATCTCAAATCGAAGGAAACACTTTTCTGTCCTCCAGAAGTGTTAAGACTATCCGTTACGGAGCAAAGCGGCGGCGCCCTTCCGACACCGTGGCGGAAGCTCGGTAAGTTGCATTTTCTAAGAAAAACCGTCACCAGTTGCATCCGCTAAACGGCGGTGCCCGCGAGACGGTTGGGGAACCGAGCGTCTACACTCCCGGTACAGTGCCTCGGACGTGTCTCCGACCAACGATGTTTGGCATCCCATTCTGCCCTTGCAACGAAAGTGGACCCATAGTGGCAACAAACGACGTCCCGAAAGTCGGAGCGTCGTGCCCTCGGACGTCACGATCCTGGCTGTTGGGTGTCGAACTTCCGGCAAAAAGCACAAGCAAACGCGAGTGTCGCCGTCGTTGCAGACGTCCCGACTCCCGGTTGCCGGAGCTTCCGTGGACCGTCGATCCGGAGAGCAACCTGCAGTATTACGGACGTCTGCTACATCCATTGCCGCTGCTGAGATACCACCACGATTGCGGCCGGCTACGGTGCGGCACTTTACGACATCCTCGAGCATAAATCAAGGGACCACTTTCTTCGGGCGCGGTAAGTACTTTGGTTGGAGACGCGTTTAGGCACCATACTCTCGGCTTTAGTTCAGCAGAAACGCGTGCTCGTGAAGTGACGGGGCCTGGTCAGACAGGATGCCACCGGGACGGGCGCCAGAGCTTTTCCCGAAGGAAGAAATCTCGAGTTGCTTTAGGAGGAGACTACTCCCAAATTCGTGGATCAGAGACTCTGTCTGGGTTCCAAAACCAATTTCTCGGAGGACGCGACGGGACAAATGGCATTGTAGAAGAGGTCCATCCTCCTCCCAAAACATTTTTTGCCTCAAATGTCCTCTGCGGGGTGAAACACCGTTGATCGACCACACAAATGCGCCTGAACTATACAAATGGCGATGGGTCCAGATAGTTTCTATATAATATGTATCCTAGAACTCCCATAAACAGAGCCTGTTGATTGATTGAAAGAAACTGTAGTTGACGAACTCCTCGTGCCACCACTTTATATGCTCCAATAGCGGCATACCCGTAGCATGAGGAATCCCTTGCCAAAAGTTATGCGGTTTCTTGTCGGGATATAATTACTCTGCGCCCTTGTCATTTAGGCTTTCCTCACACCCCGAGGGAGATTTGAGTACAGTGGAATCCACAACAGCATTGTTGTATGCTATAAAAATCGGGTCGTGCACTGCAAGCCTGACAAAGCTTCACGAGATAATGCAGTAAAGAATTTTTTCTGGTGAAGCTGCCTTAATTACAGAGAGCTACCACTAACAGACCAAAGGACTGCAAAGTCCTTGGTCCAGGAAAGCCTCTGCAATGCCAAAATAGAAGTAATTTCGACATGGAACAGCCACAACATAACAAAAAAAACTCCAGATATTAGATGACGAGAAAGGAGGAATCCCTCGTTTCAGTGCATTGAATAGCGATGCTCACACTGTGGCCAAGTGCTAAGTGTGCAAATCTTTAAAGGGGTAGGGAAACGAAATTCCAGCGCTCATTTTCTAGCTTGAATGTGTTGCATGTTGCACCCTAACCTCAAAAACACCAGTCTTCCATTGAAAGGCACAAGAAAACTAATTTTAAAGCTAAATAGACGATCTTTCAATGTGCACCTGGTGGATGCATGCAGAGCCTATTTGGGAGGTGATCTAGCAACGTTGGGGAACTTGCTACATAGTCGTGACGTAGCAGATTCCTTCGGAGCAGCGCCGCTCTTTGGAATTTCAACATTTTCCTTTTTAGCTTTTCTCCACAACTCACAAATCACGCATTGAACCAAACAGTCCAAGAAGACTGAAAGGAGGGACTCCCTCTTTCTCGGACCCTCGTTAGTGCACCCGGATACAGCCATCCTTCCCCTAGAAGATTAGACCGTTGCTCAAAACTCAGACAAACGTTGCTTTTCCCATCCCGTTTATCCCTAAGCTGACAGTGCTGTGGAAGCTACGTGCTCCTTGGGCCAGACACAGGCTCGTCACCCCACGGGTACTTCGAACGGCCCGGTTGTAACACGTTGACGCTATTGACACCACCACAACGCTGACAACGCCACCAAGGGCGAAGCTCATAATCACGTCAGCCTTGCTACGTCACGAATGCGAGGTATCTTTTCTTTCTGTTTTTGTTTGCGCTGGATATCCCATGACGCATCGCGCTCTCCGTTCGCTTCTCTTCGGGCGCTCGCTCGAGTGCACCGTTTGGAACGAAAAATATAGCCAGTCGTTCAAAATACAAACGTGCGATTATCATTTACGATTATTATTCATCATGCTTGACTCATTTCCGAACGAAATTTGAATATTTCAATTTTTGTTTCTGTATCCCTTTAATACTATCATTGATTTATAGGATGGCAGCTAAAGAAGACTGAACTTTAAGAGATGCTGACACCCCCAAATATCTTTTTTTTTAATATTTTGCCAGACAATATAATATGGTGTAAAAAGACTACCTAATCAATATTTTTCTACCGAGTCACGTGCATACTGAATAACTAAACTGCTCGAAACGGAAACACGAGCACAGAAGAGGGAGTCCCTCCTTTCCGTCTTCGGAATCTCATGGCCAGAAGTCATGTGGCTACATCCGACGAGTTTTTCTCTCCGTTTCTTTGGCATGTGAAGCAGATGACGAAGCTGCGTGCACCGTTTGACGTGCGATTGTCCCGCTCTTTTATCCCGTCCGCTCTATGTTCTGAGCTTGAAGATCGACTGGCCAATACCACGAACGACAGTTCCAAAGTGGCGGCCCCACGTCCGTCGCAATGTTGGTCCGTTGTGCGCTGCCATCGCGTTGTTCAGACCGCAGTACGCTTGCGGTACTTCTCTATATTGAGAATGACGTGTACTTGTATTTCCTGCGATATGTGCAACATTTTTTTTTTCTATCAAATAATTTGCAGTTTTTTTGGAGACCACAAAAATAGGGTTTGTATTCTTTTCTATTTCAAATATTGAATGTGTGCACTGCCATGATCCACACCATTGAATATATTCGGTACACATTGTTTGAACGCCACTTGACCATGTCACTGCGACTGAAACCCGCAAATTTTCGGCCGGTCGTCTTTGGCTGGAAAGAAAACGAGGGTAGTCCGTCGGGCCCTTACAGGTCATGCTCAAATAAACCTCGGCGAGCATAAATATGTTGTCAGTGCCCCTTTTAGTAGTAAAACATAATTGGACTTAAGGGGGACACAAGTCCTAAAAATGCAAAAAATCGCTAAAAAGTTAATTTTTCGAAAATTCTGTATTTGGGTGCCTTACATATCCAAGCACCTCTCTCCAAAATATTATAGCGTAATTCAAACTCGAAGTATAAAAAAAAAAACGACAATTACGTCGCACGGAACGCGCCCAAAACCTCCCCGAAAGAAAAAACCGACCTTCGAAACGCGCGCCTTTCGCGCTCCGCCAGTGTGCGCCCAAGCGCGGCCATTTTGGTATCTTTCGAAAGCTTGCTTCTTTATCCACATTTTTAGCGCCATTAAAAATGGCGTCCGCCCGGGAAAAGCACAGAATACCGCGTTTCCCGGGAGAATGAAACCGAGCTACTGATTGGCTAAGAAGCACGGGCCGCAGCGAGTGCTGTCGCTATTGGCCGAAGCGCATGCCTCCTCTCCTGAAAAATGTCATTCTCCTCTCCCACCCCCCCCTTCCTCGTGGCGCGGAAGGAGCAGCGTTACCATTTTAGCGATTTTGTCGCTAGATATAGCGATTTTCTATATATTTAGCGACGGATTTTCTTAATTTAGCGGCTAGCGACTTTTTTTAGAGACTTTGGTGTTCAACCGTAATCTTGTTATTTTGAACAATTTTAGAGATGCTCGCGGGCTAAACCTTTTTGCTTCTCTAGCCGAGTTTGCTTTGGATATATGCTCAATTTAGCGGCGCACTTAAAAGAAATTTCAATACTGTCAGCACTGCAGACCATCTCTCCCACGTAGCCACGTGCTCTCCGCCAAACGCTGCTACCGCCAGCCAAGAGTGCAGCCGCTTCGCTAGCCTCGCTGCATCGTTTCGGATTCTAAAGCTTCGGTTCGCGTTTCGATCCTGAGATGCCGAAAGTGAAGTACAGCCAGAAATTCAGAGATGAATGGCTCAAGGATCCTGTGCTGTGCAACTGGCTGGTTTGCAATACCAAGAAATGTAGGACAAAAGTTACCGAGTGCAAATATTGCAGGTGTGAACTTGGGACCAAGTACTCTGATCTCGGGAAGCACCGGCTGACAGAGAAACACAAAATACCTGAGATATGATTATTTGAGATTCACTTACTTTAAAAGGGTTTAATAAGCTTTTGGGAATTCAGCGAATATTTTAGCGACTTCCTGGCGAACCTAGCGACTGTTTAGTGACTTTCTGATCTCAATTTAGCGGCGCCCGCAAAAAAAGTTGGCAACACTGGGAAGGAGTCGGAAGCAGCCGATATCGTTGTTTGTCGTCTGCTAGCGGTTGCGGTTTGGCTTCAAGCACGTTATTTCTTCGGCGTTCGCCTGCTTTGTTTAGCTCGACGTCTTTAGGAGACATCGGTAGTGATCGGCGATGCCTAGCGTGGAGCTTTCTAACGCAGCGTGCGTGCGGCAAGTGGAAGCGTCGGGCGTAGAACAAGAGGACTCGCCCGCATTGCCAGCTGCGTTGCTTGCGGCGGACATGCCGCAAGTTCAGCTGCCAGCAGCTGCATTATCTTCCGAGGTGCCCGCCTCTGATGTGAGCAATGAAAAAGGCGACGGCTTCGGCCACCGGTGCGTCACGACTCGACCTCGCATTTCTACACGGCAAGCGAAAGTGCTCAACGTGCGTCGCGGGCTGACGATGATGAAGCAGGATTTGGCCGCGAAGTCTGCCACATAGCGGAAGTTTGACCTCCTCAATGTCACTGTCGAGGATAAAGAGACAGATTTCGGCACGCAGTTTAGTGATCGTGGATTTGGACGTGTTGACCGTGTTCTTCGCGACCACCAAATGTGAGCAGTCGGAATGGCTGCGCCCTTTCACAAGCTGGTGCTTTGAAAACGTCCCAGCGTTCCCTAAAAAAGCCCTCCTGAGGGCTAACCAATTGTTGTATATGGGGCTGCTTTCCTACCCCGTGTCTCTCCCTTAGTATAAAATTCAAACCAAAGGCATTCCACCCATCTAAAGCTTCAATGTTGTTAGTTATGCATACCCAAATTTCAAAGTCGATTTTCTCAGCTTTCGTTTTTTCAGCCTGTTCTCCGGCCAGGAAGGCTTTTTGATTCACTTGCGCTCAACCGATTTTCATAAACTTGGTACAGTGAAACCTGTTTAGAACGAACCCATGTATAGCTGAATTATTGTCGATATCGAACTCACGGAAAATATAAATAAAAATGCATGTAAAAAGTCCTTTTAATAACGAACAATATATTGGCTATATCGAACTTTTTCCCCGGTAAAGCTTCCGAAAACGCTCAAATAATTGTCTTTTAGCCTGTCCCTCATCCCTCCCCCCACCAAAAAAAAAGTAGGAAAGAAAAAATTCCAAAAGCTCAAGTTGCAAGCAAAATTGAGCGAAGAGAAGCCATTCAGAAGGGTTAAAAAATACACTCTGCACGCACGCACAGAAAAAAATCTGTTCATCCTAAAACGGTTGTCCACGAAGAGAATCAATTCAGAAGGAAAGATAAGCTAAAAGAACAAACTCTGCTTTCAACGAACGCATTGTTAAACTTCGTTGTAGATGGATTTTGCTATATCGAACTGATCGTAGCGTTTCCTGCTGTTACGTTATAAACGGGTTTGACTGTACTATTTTCTTTGGAATGAACTAAACTGCAAGCTAAAGCTAGTTTTTTTATGATATTTTGTGGTATATAAAACTGGCATTTCATTATTAGACATTGTTATAGCCGCTTATTGTATGTCTTCTATTCACTTTGATTTTTTTACATGATTATATGGTGCTAAAGAAATAAAAATAGCTTTAGCTTGTATGGCATTTCTTTAAGAAGCAATTGATACCTTTTTTCATTAAAATTTTAATAAGAAGGTATTTTAAAATTTTTCCTGAAATTAGCTAATTAATATTTTATTTTTCTAATAACTTTTGACAAAGAAGAGATATCTGAAATCTGATTGCAGTTATGAAATCAGCACAATAAACTAGCATGCCTGTGCGAAAAATCATTGAAATAGACCAATAAACAAAAAATATTTTTTGAGAACCCACTTCCTCCCTGAATTAAGAAAAGCTGGAGAAATGTGACGGTGCGTTCCAGTATCCTATTCTCAATGCCAGTTTATTGTTTTTTCTGTCAATATAAGACATCATGGAAAATTACATGGCATGGGAAATCACATGACCTTGACTCGACGCGCCCAGCCACTTGACCCGATAGTCTGCGTCGCCGTCTGCTGTTGGCCTTGGCAGTTTTTGTTGCCCCTTTTTACTGAAAGGGAGCTACAGCTTGTAAATGTCAGTTTCTGATGGCACAAAACCAGTCAGGGCCTTTCCAAATGGGGAGATGCCGCGGCACAAGCGGGTGAGGCTCCATTCTTCAATGGTGCGTGCACAAGCGGGCGGGGTTCCGTTCTTCAACCCGCTCGCCGGGAAGGTCAAAACCCACCCGTGAAATACATTTTTTTACGAAACGTTTGCCTTGCTACGTACAGGCGTTAATTTATGGCCCATTTTAGATAGAGTCTTGGCATTTCAGACACCCTATACATGCAGAAAGAATTTGTGCAAAATTGCTTCCTGTTTCATCCATTTCCAGCTGGAGCATTAAAGGTTGTTGGGTTTCCTCCAACCATGCTTTCTTTTTTCAAAGAATTTTGCGAACTGTTGAAAGTGCATATCGTCATACTCTCGGCAAACCTCACTCACCCTGATCTTCACAGGTGAGGTGAGGGTGAGTGAGTTTCTGAACCAGGAAAATTCATGAGTGTGAGGGTGAGTGAGGGCCGTGAGGGCTGTGAGGGCTGTGAGGATCGTGAGTGGCGTGAGGGCCGTGAGGGCGGTGAGTGCGTGAGGGGCGTGAGGGCCATGAGTGCGTGAGGGCGTGAGGGCGGTGAGTGGCGTGAGGGCCATGAGTGCGTGAGGGGTATGAGGGCCGCTGAGGGCGGTGAGTGCGTGAGGGGTGTGAGGGCCATGAGTGCGCGACGGGGCGTGAGGGCAGTGAGTGTGTGAGTGGCATGAGTGCGTGAGGTGGCGTGAGGGGTGTGAGGGCCGTGAGGGCGGTGAGTGCGTGAGGGGTGTGAGGGCCATGAGTGCATGAGGGGCGTGAGGGCGGTGAGTGCGTGAGGCCCCCTTCAGACGGAGCAACTTTCTCAGCAATTTTGGTGTTGCTGGCGGGTTGTTCCCTAGCTTTCCCTAGATCGACACGAATTGCTGAGATCGGGTCCGGCTCGAAACAAGCGAGCAACTCGGAGCAATTCGAAGACGTTTGAAGCGGCTGCATCCAATCAGGGACGCGATATTTTCACGTGATACCTCGTGCCGGTGATGATGACAACAAAAGACTTGGTTCTGGTTTGAAAGTGATCGTTTTTGTAAATAAACTGTTTCAGAAAGATGCATTAGTATTCTCAACGAGATTTAAATGCATAAAACACGTTTATAGCGTGTAATTGTGTGTCTAAATAGTGCAAGAAAAATAAAATTTCATGATGATGATGGCAAATTGCAGCAATTGGTTGCTGCGTGTGAACGCGGGCGGCCCGTGTTGCTGGTGTTGCGACGTCATGTTTCTGGGCGAAATTGCCCCATCTGAAGCGGGCCTGAGTGGCGTGAGGGCCATGAGTGCGTGAGGACCATGAGGGCCGTGAGGGCGGTGAGTGCGTGAGGGGCGTGAGGGCTATGAGTGCGTGAGGGCCGTGAGGGTGGTGAGTGGCGTGAGGGCCATGAGTGAGTGAGGGGCGTGAGGGCCGTGAGGGCGGTGAGTGCGTGAGGGGCGTGAGGGCCATGAGTGAGTGAGGGGCGTGAGGGCGTGAGGGCGGTGAGTGGCGTGAGGGCCATGAGTGCGTGAGGGGCATGAGTGCGTGAGGGCGTGAGGGGCGTGAGGGCCGTGAGTGCGTGAGGGGCGTGAGGGCCATGAGTGCGTGAGGGGCGTGAGGTTCAGTGAGGGTGAGTGAAGGGCTGAAGGTGAGTGTGACTGTGAGGATCAGGGTGAGTGAGGGGCTGAAGGTGAGTGTCGCTGTGAGGGTGAGGGTGAGTGAGGGGCTTAGGTGAGTGTGGCTGTGAGGGTGAGGGTGACTGTGAGGGCGACCTAAAATGCCGACCTCTGCATATCGTACTTATGTACCGTATTCAAGACATACTGTCCAGTCGCACCAAGCTGGTGCACACACATCATGTGCGCGCACATGTGACACATCATGCACCTCAGGCTCCTTGTTTTACGTTTGCTCTCCCCCAGCAAGAAAGAGAAGCGAGCTTTCAGGCATGTTACAACACGTGTCACAACTCGCGCTTGTAACTTCTGTTGTAATGAAGTGAAATGCTGCGTGACCATGACATGTAGAGAGCGCAAAATCGTGACTTTTGGGGCAATTCCTATTTCCAGCGAAATACGGCTATAGCGAACACATTTCGAAATCGCGTCGACCTCGTTACAACCGGGTTCAACTGAACACGCAAGAGGAAGTTAATACTGTTGCATTGTACGACTGAGCAGCCTAAGTTTCACACGGCTCTTTGGCAGCTTGTAGGTGGGTATTCGCAAGAGAAGAACCTAAGAACCGACATTACGTCGTACCCCAGTGTTGCCGGAACACAGCTAACCCGCTGGCCGCCCACTAAAGAGCAGCTGGTCGCATCTTTAATTAATCGCTTTTAGCGGAGTGTGCGGCTTCACACTGACGCAACATTTTGGCCGTGATCGTATTTCGTGCCTCTGAAGCGATATTGGTTTATCTTTTGACAGTAGTTGCCCTAAATAGAAAACCTTGGAACAACGAAACCTCCGACCTGTCTGCGCAGCTTCGTTACGCTAAGGTCTCACCGTAAATAAAAATACAGGACGACGTTTAAGCTTCGCCTTTAAGAATGGAACACGATAGCTAAACCAATGAACCCCCGCTCGTTCCCAAGTCGTGCAGCCATGTCTGCGTGGCCTAGTAAGTGGCGTGTCTAACTTGCAACCGAAGAGGTGTGGGTTCAAATCCCACCTCCACTTAAAATTCTTCAAATTTTGTTTTTCAACGCAAATTAAATATTTTATATTTGAGACATGCGGCGACCTTTAATTCACATTCTATGTCATGTTTTAATCACTTTTATTCCACGCGTGACGTCACGTTTCACGTGAGCGTTGTTTGACATTCCCGCGTGAAGTCTTGTGGCTGTGGCGTCATGACCCTATCGACCAATCAGGATTTTCCCGCCATAATGCCACCGACGGCGACGTCTGCTTTTCTGCAACGCGAGCACCTTAAAGTTATCGCTTTAAGACACCTTTTTTCTCAACGTCAGTTACCGAAGCCTCAAATATGGGGGGCCATCATAAATTTGGATAAATGCAGTATTCTGAAAAGTCCCCAACAGTCTTTTATACTCTGCACAAACCTTTTTGCACTCGCCATCGAGGCTACCGTAGTTCCCACAGCACCACCAAAGCTACCCGCATGAGCACGCGCGAGTGAAATGGTAAACGGATCCGCACGCTCGTGCAGCGGCGCAGGGCCGCAACACAGCAGAAACTAAACTCGACGAAGCACCACAAAAACATCGACGCCGGCCGTTTGCGCGCCGCAAACAGATCCGGGTTCCACTCACGGGCTATTCTTCGTCCCATCCGAATGGTGCAGGGAGCTCCTGCTGTGCTTGTTGGAGCCCTTAGCGGGGGCGACGACAAAGTCCTCGCCATCCGCCGACAGTCCGTTCACCAACACCTCTCCCCGCTTGGCCGCGGCAGCAAACGGCTGCCTGTGGAGCGTCACGACCGCCACGCTCCGCGCCGTCTGCTGCTGCGTCGCGCTTGCCCTTGCCCTTGGCACCGCATGCCGCGGCGGCCACGGGGAGGGCCGTCGCCGCCACGACCATGTGGTTGAGCCGCGGGGCGGCCACGGGCGCCGCCGGGTCATGCTTCTTGTTCTTGCGGTAGTTCTTGTCCGCCGCAACCTTGGGCGGCGAGGAGGCACTGGACGAGGACTCGTGGGGGACGTGGTGGCCGCCGGTGGCTTCGGCCGGCGGGGGGTGTTCGTCTTTAAGCGCACCTTGGTGGCCAGGGAGGGGGTGGGGGTGGACTGGGAGGCACCCTTGGACCGGCTGGACGGCACCGCCGGGGAGGAACAGGTGGCCGGGGGTTGGAGGAGCCGTGCTCTGCTAGCGCTGCAACGGGGGGAACACGAACAGGCACGCTCGAGCTCGGAAAGCAATTTGGCACTGCGCTCGGCGAGGGAAGGAATGCGGTGCGGAAGACTAACAGAAACAACGGAGACCCACTGTCTGTGTCCTGTCCTCTGCGCTTTGCCCCTCTGGCCCCCGACACGCGAGCATCGTGAAGAATGTAGGCAAAACACTTCCAATTTTTCTGGTCACAATTCCGCACTTCTTTGAGCAAATAAAAGCGTGGTGCGTCTAACCTTTCTGCTACTTGCTTCCTAGGCTCTCCCTAGCTTATGTCTTTGTAAGAACGAAATTGCCCAAATTCCAAAAGTCTGAATGCCTAGTAAGTTCCAGGTATTGTGTAAACACTTCGAGCCCACAATGAAGTTGCAGAAGCTCTTTAAGAGGGACACAAATGGACCCTACAAAGTGGTTCTCCATAACGGAGTTCCTCCCTCCCGGCAGAACACTACTGAAAACAAACCAAATGGATTTACTTTCTTACTACTGTCGATACCGGTTATAACAAAGTCGGTTACAGTGCAATCCATTTATAACGATACCACATATAACAATGTACCGCGTATAACGATCAGTTTCTAGAGTTTCTAGAGTGGAAATAATCAGTTTCTAGACCACATAAAACGATAATCGGTTATAACGACTGAAATTCGGGGTTTTCTCCCTATCGTTATAAGTGGGTTGCGCTGTATAACGAAATAGCGGCTACAGCGAAGCGAGCCAAATTTCCCGTTCCCTTTTGCACTTCGTTAACTGAAGTCGGCTATAACGAAATAGGGGATACAGCGAAGTGATTTCCGATTCCCGTTGACTTCGTTATAACCGGTCTCGACAGTACATACACTGCGCTTAGAGCTTTGGCACTCTGATTCACAATAGTTTTGCGGGTTTGGCCATTTTCGTGACTTAGTGCAGCACAATTGATTAATTGTTACAATTTAAAAAATTGCAAACAATCGCACAAAGTGTGTTACAATTAACAGCGGTAGCTGCTGCGTTGTGTGAAAGGTGCATTCAGAGATTTGCCTTCAGCCAGTGTGCTGTACAATGTTTGCAACGGGTTCTTCGCTTTCAATGAAATTGATGTAGGAGACAGGTGAGAGGAGATGCGTGATTTGGTGGGACGAATTAGTGCGAGATACTGCATGTGTTAAAATGGCACACAGAGACGCGTCTTTTTTGGGGGGGCAGAAACGCTCTTTGAGAACACAATCGTCCGTGACTGCACCTGCGGTGGAAAAATCGAAAATGCGTACACGTGCTGTTCTTTAGAGGCGTGGAGTGTGCACGAAAACGGAAACTGGGCAGCGGCAGTGGGGAGGTGAGGGGTGTGTCCGCACAGCACAACAACATGTGGGTATTTTGCAATGGCAGCTGCAAGAGGGGTAAGGCGGGAGGAAAAAAAGAGCGTTGGGAGCGAGTGTGTCCGCTCTTCCTGAGGAAGGAAGAGCGGCGGGAGGGGAAGAGCGCTCTCCCCGTGATCACACAGGTTTTTCAGAATAGGGATGACCTACAGGGGAAAAGAGGGGGAGTGAGAGAGAGCCTTGTTGCAGTATGTGTGAGAAGCAATGAAGAGAGGGAGAGCGATGCCTCTGCCATCAAGTGGAGTTTTGCATTCGTGCCGGGAAGGAGCACTAACAGCTACCGCATTAAAATGGGACTTCCCAAGATCTGGGTACGACATCGGGAAGCTCGTGAGACATCGTTTCACTACTGTCGTAAACTGTTCCGACATTTACGAAAGACAGAAAACCGGTTCCCGCAACTTCAGCCTAAGGTAACTGGCAGTGACTATTTTGAGCACCAACGTGGCCAAAGTGCCTTTTCTCTGATGCTTAGATAATTTAGCGGATCGAAGCCCGTCCGTCGGCTCGAACGAAAACCGCGGCCATTGTTTTCTCGGCAACCCGACGACGACCGGCTCAACGTGAGGAAAAACGCACCCGTGCCCTCCCCCGGGGTTGGGCAGCCGCTCGTCCAGCTCGCTGGCCGGCGTGGCCGAGCCCTGGCCAGGGGCCGGTGTCGGCCCTCCCTCGTCGTCCTCGTCGTCGTCTTCCTCTTCCTCCTCGTCCTCCTCCTCGGACTGCGAGCTGGTCGGGGGCTTGTCCCCTCACTCTTGGAGTCCGAGTCCTTGCCTGCTGGCCGCTCCCCCTTGTCCCCGCCCTCTGCCTCCAGCTTGGCCAGGCGCAGCTGCAGGGAGGGCCGTCGAGGCCATCAGGCACGCCGGAACGGCCGCGACGTACGCACCAACGCCCAAAGAAGTACCCGCTCCTATAGGCCTTCTGCTAAATTACCTAAGCATTAAAGAGAATGCTGGGAACGCGAAGTACACATGCTTGCCTTCCCTATACCAAAGATTAGGAAGTAAATAGCCAAAACAAAGCTTTTGTGGAACAGCGCATGCAAGGTGACATTTGTTTTACATGTTTGCTTTCGAACAGTTAAGGCCCTGTCACACTGAGGCAACAGTTGGACAACTCTATCCGGCAACACGGGGAAGTCGTGTTGCCGGCGACCTGTCACATCAAGGCAACAACAACTGTTGGGCAACATGTTGCTGCCGGCCGGCAACAGTGTTGCCCGATTTGTTGTCCGACAACCCCTGTCACACCGCGCTGACGGCGAGGACAACACGCCGAATACTCCGCCATCTTGATTGTTTACCTCGTCTCGTGTCCCGCGCGCGCGTCGTTGGAAATGTGACTCTGCAAGGTGCTAGTGCGTTCGAAGGGCCGGAAATTACTACAATACGACATCATCCAGTGATTGTGATTAGAAAACTTGACACGGGGAGTATTTTCCGCCTTTATTTTATCGCAATGTGCTTCATTCGCTGACAAAGCAGATAGCCCTAACCGAGGAAAGTGACATCGCTGATATATGTTAGGGATTTACGCTTCACCGTATGAAGTGTTTCTGCCCGGTTCTTTCTTTCGTGCAATTCTTATTTCTTCTGTAAAATTGAGTTAACACCAGCAGTACCTCAAAGCGTCTTTTGTAGCGTGATGTTGAACTGAACAGACGGCTTTGACTGAACTGACATTGCTTCAAAACAGCGACACTGACACGATCGGCCTTGATAACAATCGGTGGAATCAATATTTTTCAACGCTGTTCATTTGCCTACCGCCTGCTATGTCATCGCTTCATCCGCCAAAACGTCCTGGGTATTTTTAAAACAAATCAGGTGCCTGGTAGCGGCTGGTTCCAAGTTCCAAGCATCAACAATCATGATCAGAGTGGTCGTTTTAATGCTTCGATATTTTATTCTTTGGTTTTCTGGATTATTTTTATTATACTCTTATCAGCGGGTGAGTAGGCATGCTATTTTATTTAATTATCAGTAATGTGAGCTGGTCTCTCGGCAGTTTTAATTTCAAAACCAGTGAACGTTCACGACCGTAGCTGTGAACATTTCGAAAATCGCTTTCCGTAAGCAAAAAGATTAATAAAAAATTTTTAGCTGCACGCCAGCCCTAATTATTGTTAAATAACGTTTTCCAAGCCTTTATTTGAGTAAGACGTTATTGATAGGGGACTAACTCTACCATCGAAGCTATCTATGTTGTCGTGTTGCCGGCCCGAAATTCACTCAGCCAGCGATCAGGGCAACACACGTTGTCCAACACGAGTTGCTGCTGTTTTTGTTGCCGAAAGCTGTCATACCGAGGCAACATTTTAGTTGTCGTTCGTGTTGTCGATGCTGTTGCCGCGATGTGACAGGTTTGTCGGACAACACGGGAGCGAGCAACAAGTTGCCCGACTGTTGGACGACGTGTTGTGCTGCTGTTGCTGTCGTGTTGCCTCAGTGTGACAGGGCCTTTACAGTTGCAGGTGCCAGCACACACAGCACGTGTACCTATGTTCCCAGCATTCTCTTTGATGCTTGGGCAATTCGGCAAAAGGTCTATTATCCGCACGTGGCACACCGCCGGAGCTGTAAAAATTATTCTTAAAGGAATCAACTTTAAGACTAATGAATGCCAAAATTAAACGCAAATTTCCTTCTTCCTTAATTAAAAACTACCAAACATCGCAATGAGCCCATTTTTCAAAGATACGTCTCGAAAAAAAGAGTAGAAAGGCTACAACAAGTTGAGTCTTTAACGAGAAAAAAAAAAACGCGCCCGCACAATCATAATTTTATGTTTTCTAGGATGCTCAGATCGAGCTTGAGCAACAAAAAGACAATCTCAAAGTCCACTTTAGTTTCGTGTTTGTCCGCCGTTTGTTCCTCTTGCTTTAGGGTCACTATGTCGATCCATCTTAAGGAGGACGCGAGAATCAACTTGCAAAAAATGTCAAAAAAGTTGATTTTTAGAAAGTTGAATATTTCACATCTGTGGGTCTTCCTCTATGCCCTCTCAAAGTTTTTTCGTCGAAAACTATCTCTAAGTGCTCTAAATAATCACTTATATGAGGTCAGGTAGAGGAATATTGCTTCAAAACCGCAAAAAATCAGTGTTTTTCAAACCTCCGCTTCTCCGCGATGGCGCTATCAGGCACGGCCATCTTGGTATCAACGGAAAGCGCATTTCGTCATCTTTCTATTTCCTGCGTCTACCGTCTCCTCACATGCGAACTAAGCACATAAAAAACAAAACTTCGGAGGCCTCCCGGATGGAAACGGCGGCCTTTGATTGGCCTTCCCTCCTGCACGGGTCGGGCGCGCTCCGTCATTGGCCGGCTCCGTGGTTGCCCCTAGCAACCGCGCTGCTCCCCGCGCTTTCCACGAGTTCGTCGTCTGCTCCCGGCCGCTTTCACGTGTTCACCCGCTGTGCCTTTTGGAGTCTCGGATCACGATAACCTCTCGTTTCTTCTTAACGCTGTCCGGCGATTATGGATCGACGATCGCTCAAGAAGTACGGAACGGCACATCGCTTCGGCAGCCGTAAGCGGAAATCTCCGATGGCCAAGAAGAGCAGGAAAAAAATGACCGCATCTCCACGGGGTGATTGATGTTGATTGGGGCGAAGCTCTGGTGGTGCTGATGATACTGATTTTGTTCATAGGTAGTGCTGATGCTGCTGATTTTTTTTTATTGCTCAAAGGTAGTGCCGAGTTCCAGGTTGCGTTTCGACTTCATTATTACTGCTTTATGGTCGGTGAAATGCAGAGCCAGTGGTTCTTCTAGCGGATCAGCTTGGATCCGCTAGAAGCCGTGGGAACGCATCTCCACCGCTTAAGTCAACGGTCCATGTCAGAAAGAGAATGTGTGGTATGGAACGTGGTTATATACGCATTTGAGCATTTGACCGCAGCGCCCTCTCGTCTATAAACGTTGAGCCAATGCATGCAAAGTTTAACGCGATTATATACGCATCAGAGCCGTATATGGGGAGAGTTTGGTCAGTCTATGATCTTGCCGCCGTAACGCTCTCCTCCCGAGCGAGCCAATCAGCACGCGGCGCAGAGCGAGAGGCATGAGCGCATGCGCGTGAACTCCCGGCTGCTCCCAGCTGAGTGGGGAGGGCCGCCATCTTCGTTCATTCTCCCGGCAGAATGCATTGGATCGGCATCTAAATCTCGATTATTTCCTTTTATATCGCTGGCTCTGGCAAGAAAATGATATACTGTTATTCCTCGGTGGGTTAAAAAGCTAATAAATGAAGTTTTCTCGACGTATGGCCACAAACTTTTATTCAGGCGAAAAAGAAGTCGGCCCGTAGCAGACGACGCGTAGCCTCAGCAGTGCTCTTCTCCGACCAGTCTCCGACAGCGTTGCGAAAAAATGGCGGTCGTCTCCTCTCTGCTCCCTTCTTTCTCTCTCGCTCCTTCGGCGCTCTCCTCCCTTTCGTTTACTTTTCTCCTCTCCGGCGCCTTCGTCGCCACACCCACTGGCCAAACTCTCCCAATATACGGCCCTGATACACATTTGACCGCAGCACCCTCTCCTGTATAGACGTTGAGCGGCTACATGCAACGTTTCACCTAAGACATCCCCGGCTCTTGAGTTACTACCACATCTCAGAGCCCCCTACTCGTCCCGTAGTCGTAGCCGAGTGGTTAAGGCGATGGACTAGAAATCCATTGGGGTCTCCCCGCACAGATTCGAATCCTGTCGACTGCGCAAAATCTTTTTCTTTCTTTAAGAAGACAGATGGGATGGCAATCGATGTGAGCACGGACGCCGGACGGACAAGGCTAGACCCTAAGGAGCTTCGCCCCTAAAAGCTCTTGGTGTCGCTCTCCGAAAGTGAGCGCTTTGTTAAAGCGCAGTCTTCCGCGGACGACGTGAACGCGCTGCCTAGCACTTAGAGTGTTGCGAGTCCCATTGAAGAAGCGCCGTCTACGAGCACCAATCACACCGTTCAGGTGCATTTGCAGCCGAAATTTGTTTCACCGGAGACGTCCCGTGAGTGCACCGCGGCGGTCCAAGAGTCGTTGAGCTCCGTGTCGGCAACTGAGCGGAAGATGCAGCTGACTGGCGAAGGCGAAAAACCCGCTAGTGCGGAGCCGTCCGAGGAATATTTGGTGTGTCCAAATCGCGGCACTGAATGCGCTGCTTAGCAAGACACCGTGCCAAAAGTGCTTGCGGCCAGGAATCACAGTTGTGCAGGGAACACGGCTTGGATTGGCCGTGCAAATGATCCTGACTTGCTCCACGTGTGGCGCTGTCGCGAATGAATGGTCGTCGCCGCGAAAAGAAGACAGCCGTGCCTTCGAGGTGAACCTGAGATCAATGCAGGCCATGAAGAGTGTCGGCAAAGGCTCGACCGCGCTAACAGACCTCTGGTCCGTCATGGATGTTTCGCATTGGGGGCTGTACCAGAAACCTTCCAGGGGCACCTCAAGAACACGTTCAGGCCTGCTGCGGATGCAGCTGCTGCAAGTGTGTTTGTTGATTCTGTTGCAGCTGTACGTAATGTCTACAGACATGGACCCAACCTTCACGAAAAATGTGACAGTAGTATATGACGGAACATGGATGACTCGCGGGCACACGTCTCACATCGGCGTGGGCACTGTGATAACACTGGGTTAGTGCTGGACTCCGTCGTTCTGCCCAACCTGTGCCATGAGTGTGCACTGGGCCCAGAGGAAGACTCCGAGAGCAACAGCCAGTGGAGGCAGTCGCACGAGTGCCTGAAGAATACCGAGGTGAAGTCAGGTACGATGGAGGTGGAAGCTGCCTTGATGTTGTTCGGACGTTCCCTCGCAAAGAATGACCTCCGGTAAACGAGCATCGTCTGCGACGGAGACAGCCGCACATTCCTGGCCCTCAGCAAGGATGCAACCTATGGCTTCATTCCATTCACTAAGGAGGACTGCATCAACCATGTGCAAAAGAGGATGGGGTCCGCGCTGCGTGGTCTCATCACCAAGGGCAAGAAAGGGCAACCCCTCGGCGGGTGAGGTGGCCTCACGCGGGAGCTCATCAAGCGACTCACCAGCTACTATGGCATGGCTCTGCGAAGCCACTCCATTGTTGCAGACATGCAGAGAGCAGTGATGGCAACATTCTATCATGTGATGTCTACAGACGAAGAACCCCATCACGAGCTTTGCCCTCCTGGTCCCATGAGTTGGTGTAGGCATCGAGCAGCAGAAGCTCAAGGTGAGCCGCAGCCAGCTCACAAGTACAGGCTAACGAGCCATGTTGCCGCTGCACTTCTGCCGGTGTACCAGCGCCTCTCTGAACCTCAGCTTCTTGACCGATTCAAGGGAAAAAGACTCGGAATGCGGCAGAGAGTCTGCACTCTGTTATCTGGTCATTCCTCCCACAAGACGAACATGCCTCCCTGGTTGCAGCAGAGACCGCCGTCAGCGAGACAACCTGCAGGTTCAACTAAGGCAGCTTCCGTGCATACACAGAGTTCTGCAGTTCCCTCGGCATCCGACCTGGGGGGCTTGCACTTCGGAGAGCAGCAGAGAAGGACGCCTCAAGGAAGAAGAAGGCATTGAGAGCTCTTCAGGCAAAGGGGCAGAAGCCGAAGAAGTGCTGTGTCGAGAAGGACACGGAAGACTATAACCCTGGTGCCTTCAAGAGTGAGAAACACAACTTGAAGCTTTAGAGACCGTTTTCTCGGACTCACATTTTTTGCTTTTTGTCCTACTCGTGGAGCTGATATCTTGGCGACCGTTTTGACTATTGTTGCTCTGTTTGTTTTATTATGCACTTTGAACTACACTACACGTAGTGACATTCTTGTTTTAGGGGCGAAGCTCCTCAGGGGCTAGCCATGTCCGTATGTCCGTCCGCCGTAGGCTGGCGTCGGGTGCTCGTGCTTCTGCTCGTGAGATCACGTGCTAACGAGCACGTGAGCACATGCTCACGTGCTCGTGTAGGGCAAAAAAAAAATTGGGAAAAAAAAAAGATGAAAAAAAATTATGAAAAAGAAAAAGAAGAAAAAAAATCAGCAGAACCCATCCTTTGGGAATGATTATCTACGTTAATGCGAATAGCATCAAACGGTGCGGAGTTATGCGCGTTCGTCAGGTGGCCGGCACACTCCTAGATACGCCAGCCCACTCTTGAGGCGATTCTAAATTTGTTGACACTTTCACAGCCCTGCGCACGATCTCCGCAGCCCAGCACGTGCGTTTGTGTCACTTAGGAAGGCGAGCAAAGCACGCGCCATACGCACAAACACTCAAAATGGTACCGACCAGACTTTCTGGCGTCTCAGCTAGTCTCAACCAACGGTACTCTAAACGGTTGTTTATATCTTTACCATAGGACGCGCTTTACAGCGCTGTCACAGCTACCGGTGCGCGCGCGTTCCATGCACGAGGGTTCATTCCGCTCTCGTGAGGCTGAGCACGGCCGCTACATCACCCTCTCCCGAGCGCGGGAGAGGGTGAGCTGGCGGCCGTGCTCAGCCTCACGAGAGCGGAATGAGCCCTCGTGCATGGAACGCGCGCATCGGTAGCTGTGACAGCGCTGTAAAGCGCGTCCTATGGTAAAGATATAAACAACCGTTTAGAGTGCGTTGAATGACTGCCTTCATAGCTCTGTGGTTAGCGCGTCTGCCTGCTGATCAAAGGGTCAACGGTTCGAATCCCAGCCGGCGCCGGTCTTTTTAATGCGAATAGCATTCTTTGGATACTTCACGCACTTTTCGTCTATGTATCTATCTATCTATCTCTATCTATCTATGTATCTATCTGGCTATCTAACCTCTTACGCCGCGGGTCGATAAATAAATAAAAAGACCGGCGCCGGCTGGGATTCGAACCGTTGACCCTTTGATCAGCAGGCAGACGCGCTAACCACAGAGCTATGAAGGCAGTCATTCACCGCACTCTAAACATTTGTTTATATCTTTACCATAGGACGCGCTTTGCAGCGCTGTCACAGCTACCGGTGCGCGCGGTTCCATGCACGAGGGCTAGCTCACCCTCTCCAGCGCTCACCCTCTCCCTCTAGCTCACCCTCTCCCGCGCTCGGGAGACCTCTAGCTCAGCCTCACGAGAGCGGAATGAGCCCTCGTGCATGGAACGCGCCCGCACCGGTAGCTGTGACAGCGCTGTAAGCGCGTCCTATGGTAAAGATATAAGCAACCGTTTAGAGTACCGTTGGTTGAGACTAGCTGAGACACCAGAAAGTTTGGTCGGTACCATTTTGAGTGTTTGTGCGTATGGCGCGTGCTTTGCTCGCCTTCCTAAGTGACACAAACGCACGTGCTGGGCTGCGGAGATCGTGCGCAGGGCTGTGAAAGTGTCAACAAATTTAGAATCGCCTCAAGAGTGGGCTGGCGTATCTAGAGTGTGCCGGCCACCTGACGAACGCGCATAACTCCGCACCGTTTGATGCTATTCGCATTAACGTAGATAATCATTCCCAAAGGATGGGTTCTGCTGATTTTTATTTATTTATCGACCCGCGGCGTAAGAGGTTAGATAGCCAGATAGATAGATAGATAGATACATAGACGAAAAGTGCGTGAAGTATCCAAAGAATGCTATTCGCATTAAAAAGAGTAGGGGTTCTGAGATGCCATCCCATCTGTCTGCTTAAAAAAGAAAAAGAAGAAAACCACAGATCCTTCTACTGCCATGAATGAAAAGGACCGAAAAGCTCGGCATGCAGCGCCTCAGCGTCTACGTAGACAGCAAGCTGCTCCAGAGACCAGGGCGCGAGAAGCTGCTGCACAGCGTCAAAAACGCCAAGCAGACCCGGAGTTGAGAGCTCGGGAAGCGGCGGCAAAGCGTCAATGCCGACAGCAAGCAGCAATACCTATGACCAAAATCAGAATCATCAGCACCACCCAAAGCTTTGCCCCAATCAACATCATTCACCACGTGGAGATGCGGTCTTTTTCCAGAGTATACCTTTTTGTATTTATAATGTGGTTTTTCATGTGTGTGCAATTCGTATCCATTCATGCAAAGCGAAAGAAAATTCCGACTGAAAATAATCGTGCAAAAAATTAAAAAAAAACCCAGAATGTCCCGCTGTATAGCATTCATTTGGTAATATACTCCAAGCCTAACCAGTCTTCTATCACAATTTTTAAATTCTGCAGGCACTCCACAAGGTTCGAAGGAGAAAAAAATACATAACTAAAAAAGCAACCGAGGATACCACAGCAATATTTTGCATGTATCACCATACAGGCATTACAAACATGCAAAATTTGATCACAATCTTCGTAAAATTAAAAAATATTTGTCGATTCCCACGTGCTCCTAGGGACTGCCCGGTCAAAAACGGAATACTTAAGTTTTTGCACTCGTTACTTGAAAGAGACTTCATATAGACAAGTGTCATTTTTATTTTGATATACGATGTCCCAATATTAATTAATCCTTTCATGAGTATGTGTACAAAACTGCACCTTAAATTTTGCCAGTTCAATGGGTGACAGCGGTAGCTGCTCCGCGACGTCACATAACGCAAAGGATCATCGGATGGTCGGGATAACAAGCGTTGGTCTATGAATGTCTTGTATTTCCTTTCGAATTATATGGTCTCCTAGGCTAAACCCCACTGAAATACGTTTCTTGTAATGCAGTTCCCAAGCATGTGCAAAAAAGTTGCGCCTTTTAGCAGGATTTTACTCAAAAACAACCATTAGATTCAAGCAAACGTATGCTGTTTCAAGCATACACAACTGTGACTGACCACCAATTGGGCAAGGAGCACTTGCAAAGAGAAGGATGCAGATTTTGCCTCTGAAGCGGCATCTGGGTCCACATATCGGCGGATCTACTGGATCGGTGATACAGCAGAGGGTCGTTCCCTCAACACAGTTAGATGTCACTTCAAAAGTTAATTACCGACATTTTCCTGTAACTTATAAAGTCACTAGTTGTTTAAATTTAAACCAATTTGAGCAACATAATTTTGACCAGTTACCTCCATGCTCGGAATGTGGCCATTCAGAACAGCCCCACTCGCTATTTCCGCTTCTCAGAACATACTCAAAAACACACAAAAAAAAAATGCAGGAACTTTCATTTCCGTTGTTAGCAAAGTGTAGGGGCAATGTTCTCACGCTATGCCACCATACAAACAAACCTGTGAGGAAATCAAGACTGTTAGCAAAATAATATAAGCACCGTTCACAAAATCACTTTTTGTCAGGGCCATACTACTCAAGCGCTCGGCTAACGCGGTTTGGAACTGCGAAACAACAGCAAAGCAAGCAGAAGGCCGCCAGGGCCGAAAGAGTGAAAGCAGACAGTTCTACGTTCCCTCGCGATCGTTCTCAGAACTCCGTTGTCAAGGTCAGGCTTCGCCTTTCCTCTGGGCACAAAGAAACGGCAGTCGAAGCATCTCCGCGAAAGGGCTTCAGTAGGACGCGTTAACGCTCAGACGACCCGTTTGACAGCCGTCCAACACCCTTGCTCTCTGACCAAACAGGAAGATGCCCCACGCTCCGTAACCTGACCACACTTCGTGCCGCACAACAAGCCCCGCCCGGCGCCGCATCTGAATGAGTCTCAGCCGAACAATGAAAAGCAACCCTTGGCCGAAAAATCGGCCGTACAGCCTGGCTACCAAGAAGCCTTGCAGGTCGAGAGGGAGGGGAGCACAGCACCTGCTCCTGCTTTTCCTTCTTCTTGCGACGCTTGCGCTCCCTGCGCCGGGCGGCGGCGGCCCTGCGGCTCTCCTCCCGGGACCGCTCCTGGTCCAGCTCCTCGAGCAGGATGGAGGCACACTTGTTGGCCTCGGCTGCCTGGCGCTCCTTGGCGGCGTGGATCACCTCGGTGCACTGGTGGCACTTGCGGAGCAGCTCCTTGCTCTCGGCACCCAGGGTGGCCATGAAGCGGGCCATCTCCTGGTCCGAGGGGAACTGGGCCACGTGCTTGACCAGCCACTTGGCCGCCTTCACGTGGCCCCGGCGGAAGGCCGCCATCAGGCACGACACCCGCCGGTTGTCCATGCTGTCAATGTCTGCCTGGGCCGCCACCAGCAGCTGCACCACGTCCAGGTAGCCACCTGTGACAGGCAAGGAAGCGTTACGTCTCCAGCGCCCGTTGCAGTTACCCCCAAGGTTGGCAACGTGCCGTTTGCCGCCAACGTTACTTTAGTCACCGACACTGTGAAGACTGCAGCCCGATATACGCACCACCGCTGTCCATCGAGCTCGATTTTCTCGCTGCACAAACCCTACAGGTGTGCAGTCTCCTGGTAAACAAAACGGGATGCTCCGCTTTTGTCTGGCAGGCATGAGAAAGGTTTCTGTGCCCATCAACGCACCATTGCAATCAAATTTGATAATGTGCATTATCATATTTGAATTGGTTGTTTTAGATGCATAGGGCACTAACATTCTTTTTGATTGACAACAAAAAAAGAAGAAAAAAAGAAAGAAACAATTTCTAATCATTTATTTATGTTTTTCTTTTCTTCGGAGGTAACTTTTGCAGGTGAGAGAAATTGCACACCACTAAGATGTTTTCACATCCTTGTACATTCCTTATTTTATTGCGACACAAGTGAACTACGATCATTTAGCTGATCTTGATAAACTAGCACGTAAAGCTGTGCTGCCTACGAGAACCAACAAGTGAAAGCAGGCCGCAGAGGCGAAACGACCTGCTCTTGGAGCTTCTTGGCGTTGCCACTAAACGGCGTCAACTTCGCTGAAATTGCCAATAGCAGACATCTTTCAATTGAACTGTCGAATACAGAAGGTACAGGCGGGAGACAATCCCAGAGTAGGCTTCCTCAGTTGCAAGTAGCACCTTGTGGTGAGCGCTTATCTCTCTTGTGCCCTTCAGGATCAATCTCCCAGTGCAAACTGTCTCGGCTCTCGTCACATTCCCCGCGAATCCTCCGACAGCACCGAGTCTTCCTTGCTTTCCCCTTTGCACAAGACCTGGGCAGTTGTGGTGGAGCAGATAATGTGCGAGCGAGCGCACTGCCTCAAGATCCCCAACCCAACTCGCGTACGACGCCGACGTGCACGTACTCACCATTGCAGGCCAGCCACAGCGGTGAGCTCCCTTTCTTGTTCTTGACATCAATGGCAGCTCCCCTGGGACAAAAAAAAAAAACTTTCCAGAAATGCCCTGCTCCATGCGTGACAAAGGAAACTCGTAAAAATGCCAGAGTATTTCCCTCGAAAGGCTGTGGAGCCAGCCTACTGCAGTACCAATTGGAGTAAAATCTCTCTACACATATTCTCACTAGAATCTCACAGTCTGTACTCGCAAGAAAAGTGAAATACCACTTGAACAAGGGTCAGTTATACAAACCATTCACTTTAAAAAAACTGCACAGTGCAAAACGCCACTACCGCAAGGTAGTGGCGGTGCAAAATGTCTTAGAGTATCAAAAATGTCTTCGAGTATCATTTAAAGACTTTAGACAACATTCTGGCAACCGACTTCTACTTTGGTTCGTGATATCAGGTTACTTCATATTGCATAGTGCACTGCCTCGAGAAAAAGTTTGCTTCATTTAACGATACTTTTTCTCGAGGTCCCTTAAAGTTTGTTTTGGCGGCATATCACCGTATGGGGATCAACTTGCAACTGGGGTCTGCCCACACTCAAGCGAACGCGTCACACGTGCCAGAGAGAGAGGGTTACCTCTTGATGAGGAGCTCCACGAAGGCGTAGTGACCCTTGTCGGCGGCAATTGTGAGGGCCGTGTCCCGGGAGGAGGGCACGGGGGGCGCGTTGACGTCAGCCCCCTTGTCCAGCAGGACCCGCCCCACCTCCACGTAGCCCCCAGAGGCCGCCTCCATCAGGGGGGTCAGCCCCGTCTGTTGAGAGAGACAGGCGGTTAGGTTGACGCTGCGGCCAACTCCCGAGGGCGGCCAAGACGCATCCCTCCCACCCCGACTATCCTGCGCGGCATGCTTTTAAATTCACTAATTACAGGCGAAGCTATGCTCCAGAGGAATGATATGTGAGCAAACTTGGTACATAGGATCATCACTGCCACACCCAAGGCTCGGGAAGTCGCATTTCAAATTGTAACCACCGCCAACTGCGCCCGCTCAGAACTAAGCACCAAAATATTGGAGCCCACAAGAAAACTGGAAAACGGAGTGCCGGTCCTTTAAGTGGTAGCGTGTTCAGTGGCTCTAGGTGCAAGGATGCACACACAATCGAGAAAGGGGCGACTTTTCCCCAAGTCTTCAACTCTGTTGCAGCTCGTCCCGCGAGAAAACCTTATTTATTCCGATCTTTCCTCATGCCCGTTTTGGCGTAACTTGGCGAACGGCAAAGTTATGGCTCTGGAGAGCCGATTGTGGCTTTGGAGCGAAGCACCCAGCACAGGGCCAAGAGACTGCACCTCCGTGGATGAACGCCAATACGAGGATTCTATCGCATTTTTCCGGCATAAATTGAAAACCACTTGTTCTATGAAAGGTAATGCCTTCACAAAGTATAGTCGTCGTCACTTTGAAGGTATTGCCCTTGGATGTCTCGCACTTCTTAGGATATTTTTCACCAATATTGGCTTATTTTAGCGCCGCACTAAGTCTTGCACACACACACCGCTCCTTCCCCCCTCCCCGATACATCCCTCTCCCCATTCCACGTTTCCTCAGCCACAAACTTCACCATTCCCATGATCCCTAGGGTCCTCCCAACGCATCTTACACCCTTGCACCATATAAAATGCAACGCGACTACCGCGTGGCCTTGGGGGTTGCTCCGGTTGCTGTCTGGAATCCGTACCTTTGCCCGGTGCTCAACGTTGGCCCTGCGGTCCACCAGCAGCGCCACCACCTCCTGGCGGCCCTGGAAGCAGGCCAGGGTCAAGGCCGTGTTCTTGTTGGTCTCAATCTGGGCGTTGATGTCGCTCCCGTGGTCCAGCAGCAGCTTCACCGCCGCCACGTGCCCGTTCATGGCCGCCAGCATCAGCGGCGAGATGCCCAGCTTGCTGCCCGTCCTGCAACGGAAGGGGCCAATCTTACCACTAGTGCGCCCAACCGGGAGCTCTCTGTGCGCACCTTAACAACGCCGCTCATGATCTGCTAAAACAATCTTTAGTTTTAAACAAAGAAACATCTATGCTGATAAAAAAAAAAAAGAAAAATGAAGCACAGAATTTTTGGGTTTTACGCGCCAAGCCAAAGAAGGACCAAGGGTTCATTTCAGCCACTTGAGGATCTTTTGACAGGCAATGAAAATCTCAGCTACAAGGCGCATCACAAGCTGCAGGCGGCTCTATACTTACGGGACTTACGGCAGAAATTTCCATGGCCTGGTACGGCATACTAGAGCACATTACGACTACATAATTCCCAACCTCACTGCCAATCATGAATCGAAACACTCTTCGTCTTCAGCAAGAGACACTGGGGTCCCCAGGATGTCGCACTAGTCTTCGACGGGCTCAACTAAATGCTGTACAAATGGTGCTGAAGAACTGAGAGGAGGAGCAGCACGGCGCAGCCTCGTCCAAGGAACGGCCCAATAAATTGGGCCATTACAACACAACCAACCCAGATTCTATAGGTGCACGTTTCCTCCTTGTGTACTGAATGAGCACAAGCATTTCATAATTTGCCACAGCAATGTGGCAAATTACCACCTACCCTCCCCCAGGTAGGACTGGCAGCGTTTCTAAATAAAAACACCGCTGCAAGGTCAAGCGCAGCACAAGGCGTTGCCTCTTCCTACTCGCAACATGTTGCTGAGCAGATATTCCAGTAGCAAGGCTCCCATGCGTTAACTCAAATTTTGCCCTCAATGCCCATTTGAGGTTTACGGACCGTACCACAAACGCCGCGTTGCCACGACTCTTTGCATGCAACTGCAGATTTTTCTGAAACGATCGGAAGGCTTGCCGTGAAAACTGCCGGACCACAAAAACAATGCAAGGCATAAACTTAGGTGCCGTTTGACAGATGACGCTAGTCCATACAAGTATAAAGTAACTAAGCGCCAATGTGGCCCACTGGCCAACTACGTTGCACGCAGGGTTCTTCCCACAGTGGGTGGCAGTGGGTTTGCCGCCCACCGCTCCGACTGGCCGCCCACCGCTCCGACTGACCGCCCACCGCTTAATTTTTTTGTTTTGTTTTTACGCTGCGAGATGACGATGCTATTTTGCCTGCGCACATGGCTGCAGACCGTCGCCGTCGTACTCAGCAGGTCCGCGCACCGCGACGTTATCGTTCGCTGTCGCATCGCTGACTGCCGCTACTGCCACACTGCTCCAAACAAAGAGCGCAAGCGCTCGGCGTGTTCCTTTCTTTTTCTTTCTCTATCTCAGCGGCGCACCGCCGCCAGTGCTGTGGAGGGGGAGAATAGACAGACGCGACGAACCAAAAACACAAACATAAAGAACCCCCTCCCCCCCCAGTAATGTCCACCCCTCAGAAATTCCTGGGGAGAACCCTGGTTGCACGGTATAGTGGCACAGTGGCCGATAGATTTTTCGGACTTCGCAGGGACCAAAAAAAACATCCGAATAATAGAGCAGTTAAAAAAATCAGCAGATTAAAAATACTTGCCATTATTACATGTAAGCAGGCTTAAAAAAAGCCGTAAATAGTGCCTTGCTTCAGGTTACGCCTGCGCACCTTGTTTCAGGTTATGCCTGTTTCTGTTAGGCCACTTTCTATCAGCTTCAGAATCGCTGCCTTGTATAAACATCATGTAAGCAACTTGGCGAGCAACAATACAAGTGACAGTAACCCGCTTTGCTGTCGCTCGGTCAGTAGCACGAGGCAAACCGCATGAAAGCGACGGGAGCAAGCAACCAAGGCAATGAGCAACGTTTTCTTGGAATCCAAAAACCGAGCAATGCAACGAGCGACAATGAGAAATCTTCGTTACTCGTCGCTGATTCTTGTCACTGTCGCTTGTCTCGTTGCTCGCTAAGTCACTTATGTGCGGTCCAGCCTTTATGGTCGAGTACTTTCCGCACTTCTTTGCGACACTTCGCGGCAGCGGAAGAACACATGGGGCCATGACGTACAAGCCAGGATAGTCCGAAAATACAATTAACAAAGACGAGATAAGAAGAGCAAGTCCACGACTGCAATGGCGATTGAATAAAGCAAAATGGTAACAATGATGGTTTACACTGCTGACTTGTAAGAATGGCGAGGTCCGTCAAGCAGTGGACGACACTGCTTCTTTCTCGCCACCGTCAGTTTGTTTCAAGCTGAAATAAACGGCTGTATGATTGATTGAATAATGAGGCGAGCTAGAGAAAAAAATCAGCAGAACCCATCCTTTGGGAATGATTATCTACGTTAATGCGAATAGCATCAAACGGTGCGGAGTTATGCGCGTTCGTCAGGTGGCCGGCACACTCTAGATACGCCAGCCCACTCTTGAGGCGATTCTAAATTTGTTGACACTTTCACAGCCCTGCGCACGATCTCCGCAGCCCAGCACGTGCGTTTGTGTCACTTAGGAAGGCGAGCAAAGCACGCGCCATACGCACAAACACTCAAAATGGTACCGACCAGACCTTCTGGCGTCTCAGCTAGTCTCAACCAACGGTACTCTAAACGGTTGTTTATATCTTTACCATAGGACGCGCTTACAGCTCACAGCTACCGGTGCGCGCGCGTTCCATGCACGAGGGCTTATTCCGCTCTCGTGAGGCTGAGCTGGCTGAGCAGGTCTCCCGAGCGCCGAGGGAGAGGGGGTGAGCTAGAGGGAGAGGGAGTGAGCGCGGGAGGGGTGAGCTAGCCCTCGTGCATGGAACGCGCGCGCACCGGTAGCTGTGACAGCGCTGTAAAGAGCGTCCTATGGTAAAGATATAAACAAATGTTTAGAGTGCGGTGAATGACTGCGTTCATAGCTCTGTGGTTAGCGCGTCTGCCTGCTGATCAAAGGGTCAACGGTTCGAATCCCAGCCGGCGCCGGTCTTTTTTATTTATTTATCGACCCGCGGCGTAAGAGGTTAGATAGCCAGATAGATAGATAGATAGATACATAGATAGATAGATAGATACATAGACGAAAAGTGCGTGAAGTATCCAAAGAATGCTATTCGCATTAAAAAAAGCCATATAGTCATCTAGCGATAGGACTTAGCAGCAGGTACTCAAGTAGCCCTGCCAAACCAAGCCAATCCATGTGCAGCCAGAATAGAATCTAAAATGGCGGCTTCTCGGTTGCCGTTTCCCCCTGATCGCTCGCAACAATTTTGTCCAAAAAATTGAACTTTTGAACTTAAAGCTGTCCGAAACATCGGTTGTGAATATGCACCATTTCTATCGGGTAGGTCACGATTCCCCCTTTAGGTTTACAATATCGAACAAGTCCGAAGTATCGGCGTCCGAAAAATCAGTCGGCAACTTTACACCTCTTTCCCCCACTCCAGACCGGGCCACTCACCTCGAGTTGATCTCAGCTCCGTGCTGAAGCAGCAGCTTGATGATGTTGACGTATCCGCCAGACGCTGCCAGGCTCAAGGGGGTGTAGTCTGAAACGTTGCGGTGCTCCTTGTTGGCCCCACGTGCCAGTAGAATCTCCACCACCTGCACCACGGGCAGAGATGCGGCGTCATCAGAAGGGAAGCCTCAAACACCACTCTCCAGGAGGACGCAAACACAACACGTTGCATCCCAGGTAGACGTGGCAACTTTTAAATCAACCCCAAAACTAGGTCACCCAGCTCTGTAAAAACACAGTGCCACTAAATGCATGAAGCACACTCAGCCAACTTGCGCTGGTCCCTCCGTAACTGTGGTTCAGAAGCAAAATGTCTATCACAACTTTTACAGTGAGGCTGTCTATGGCTAGGTTCTGGCAGATAGTCTTTGGGGTCAGACCGAGCGTAGACCAACAATTTTGTACAGTTAATGCTGCAGACGCCGGCGCCGTACGTGCGCGCCTTCCCCGTATAAAAGATCCTAAGTTAATAACCAAAATAAAGCATTTTTTTCTGCAGTTTAAAAAGCGCTATTGTTGGCGGAACCGAGACACTGATCGAAGCAGACCTTTTTGTCGTGTTTTCCCGCACACGACGTCATGGGCAGCAAGTGCCACCTAGCGGCGCCTTCTACAACAGCGAGCCAGCTACTCGCGAGATCAAATGAATCCAGGAGGTCGCCAATGCAAACACAGTGTGCAAGAGATAGAGAGAAGGGGGAGGGAGGGCGCATACCTCGTAGCGTCCCCCCGAGCAGGCGAGGGAGAGGGCCGTGTCCTTGGTGCGCTCCGACTGGGCCTCCAGGTCGGCCCCGTGGGAGAGCAGGATGTCCACGACCCCCGCGTGGCCGGCCGTGGCCGCCAGCATGACGCGGGGTGAAGCCCTTCTTGTCCCGGTGTTCCAAGTGGGCCCCCTGCTCAGCAGCAGCCCCACCAGCTCCTCATGGCCCCCGCACAGGCCAGCGTCAGGGCCGTGTCGTGGTTGCTCTCCGTCTGCCAGTTCAGGTCCACCTGCAACCGCCCACCAGCTTTGGTCACCCCGCTTGTCGCCCCCTTGAGCGGTCGTCCGCTCTACAGTACCAAACTTTCAAACAATTTTTGCCTAATAAGCTCATTTTTGTGAGGTTGAGTTTGTTGGTACACCGACTCTCATAACTACTAAAAAGGCACAAGAGTCATTTACAAACTAAATTTCTGATTACATACAACACCAAGCTTGGCTGAATATGGTTCATAAATGGGGGAACTATTCTTAATTGCCATGCTCCCTCCTGGACAGGAGAGGAAGTAGAGTAAAGTTGTAAACGTTATGAAAGATTCCAACGCTGGAAACATCGGACTGGTCACAAACACGAAAGTTCGGCCCTCTACAACCAGAAACCCAGGCATGGTTCCCTTTGGAAGCAAACAAGAGCTTTACGGCCTACGCTCCTCCGTGTGGTTTGTTCCAGGCACTAAGCACTTTTGCCGCAAACGAGGGCCCAGGCATGCAGGCGTGCTCTAAAGTTTAGATCCTTCTGTTCTGCATTGCCTGTCGGAGGACAGCGCAGGGCACAGATTGGATGGGAACGCTGCGTCTGTGCTCGGCGAGGACTTCCATTCGATCAGCGAGGAGACGAGCTCTACCTAACCGTCGACGCTGCACTTGTGTCACTCTCTTCCATTACAGGAGTGGTAACGGAGAGCGGCCACAAGCCAGCCCTAAACAGATTCGGTGCTAAAACAACACGCCTGACACCCGAGACGGACAACATCTCGAGGTGCCTCCAGAAATAAACTAACCCGTGTGCCATTTACCGCGAAACGATAATGGCTCGACTACTCGCGAAGGCGCCAGCACGCTCGAGCGGAGGAAATTGCTCCAAACTCGGGATGTGTGTCACGGCGTAAATACAGAATTAATTTATTTTAGAATTGTACTATCCAGGCATTTAAAGACTAAGGTTTCTGGAAGCACAGTGGTTAGGGGAAGACACTGCTCTTTGAGGCAAAAATACACTAAGAAAACACACTTTTGAAATTATGTTTTTTGAAGATTGGCAAGCACTTATCTTGCCCTGAAGGATTTTCGTTAAACAAGTCTCTCTTACCTTGAAGTATTGTCTTGGAAACGAAAGCTTCCGAAAGAGCGCAAGCACCACGTGACAAATAGGGGCCAGTCACGTGATAAATATGGACCACTTTTCCCGCGGCGCCCATGGGCGCCAACTACAAATTCGTATAGCGCCGTAAATACAGCTCTAAAAATTATCTCTTTCGTTGTAAATTCGTTTTATGACTTCCTTTTCTCAACCCGGCTGTTTAAACAAAAAGTTATTTTCCTTTGCATGTGTCCTTTAAGAGCTTCCCTGGCACTCCAAGTACATTGCAAGCTAGAACGAGGTGGCCCCACCTGTGCATGGATGGGAAAGGCGGCCGGGTGGAAGGCGGCGCCGGGGGTGGCAGGCCCGTGGGGGCCACCCCAGGATGTCCCGCCGCCCCGGGTGTCCCTGCTGCTGCTGTTGCTGCTGAGGGTGGTGGTGGTGGTGATGGTGGTGGTGGTGGTGATGGTGGTCGGGGCACACTGCCTGCTGCGCCGTGATGGACACCTGGGCGGACGCTGCCGCGGCCACCGCCACCGCCACCGCGGAAGAACGCCGCCGGCCACCGCGGGACCTGCACCGCCGGTGGGGAGGGTGTCACCGGAGACCGACTTTGGCACCGCGCGTGCGGCCTTTCGATAAAATCACTATGGCAAATTTTGCGCAACGAGATCGTGTGTAATGTAGATTGCAACTGCCGTACTTGCACAAATATAACGCAAGTTCTTTTTTGAAATTACGTGCTCCAAAACGCACCTTGCATTGTATTTACAGGGTTCGTACAGGCTTCAAAGAAAAAAATTCAAGGGTTTTCAAGGACTTTTAAGGACCTGGAAAGATATTTTAAAGGACCCCTTCAATACTGTAAATGACTTAATTTTCGCAAATTGCCCATGATTCGTGAAAAGCAAGTACCGCGAACAATTTGGGCACAATATCAACACTTCGGAAGCTACATTCGAGTCGTAAAAATTAGAACCCGCGAATAATTCCCAATTTTCAGCTTTGGCACGGTTCGGGAAAATTCGAGCACGCGTAAATTAAGTCATTTAGAGCACTCTATCCACCAAATTTAGAACACTCTATCTACCACCTTGCACGCGCTGGTCAAGTCCGATGACTCTGCTGGGGTTGCGGGGACGGATCCCGCGGGGACTGATCGGTCACTGAAGCACGGAGTCACATAGTTCTTCATGGAGCTACCTGCTGCCTTCTTCATGTTCCCACTGTGCTTCGCACTTTTCATGTGGTTTTTTAGTGCGGACTCGCCCATTGACGAGACGTCAAACGTCTTCCCGCAAGGTCTGGATTTTGCCCGATTCATGCTCCCTGGGTCCGGCGCAACCCAGTGTCTGTAGTCGTCATGACCCAACCACGACCGCTGGAAGTTGCACTTTCCAGGCATCGCACGCAGCTTAAACAACGTCCACCATGTGCTGCGTAAAGCAGACTCAAAACAAGGAAACCAGGGCTATAATAGCAAACACTACGCGAGTGAGCGACGGCGCAAGATCACAAGAAGCGGACGGGCGAGACCGGATCCGGAACCACCGGGACTGCTACCATTGTGGCCAGGCGCTTAACGTGTATCAACCAAATATGTCGAGTTGTATGCCATATAAGAAAATTCCCTCGTTTTAGTTTCAAATTTTTTTTTAACATACACGTAAAAATCATGATTCTACTTTATTATTATAAAAAAAATGTAGCACCACCGACTATCATAGGGAAATTCAAGGGTTTTCAAGCACCGCTACAAATTCCAGGACTTTCAAGGTCTGGAAAATGGCATTTTCAAATTCAAGGGTTTTCAAGGTTTTCAAGCACCCGTGCGAACCCTGATTCAGAATCGAGTTTGGCCACGAGGCGCACGAGTCTGGAGAAAGCCGTCCCTGCGTCTCAATGCAGGAGATCGGGTGGGAAAAGAAATAGGGTGTGGGAGGGCATTTGTTAGCTATTGGGCCACGTGAAGGGGGAACAGAAAACAAGAAAAAAAGCATTCTTATCGCTTTTGTGTTTGTACAACACACCCGGAAAAGCATGATGCAGAAATGCAGCACATGACACAGGAATGCTGGCACTGGCCAATTCAAGCCAGGTCAAGCCAGGCCAAGACAACAAAAGCCAAGCCAAGACCACCATCCGTGTTTAGAGAATGAGTGTGATCCTGTGTACAACCCAACAGTCTTTTTTTCTGCCTCCCCATTTTTAAGTTTCTGCTTCAGAGTGGTCTGGTGTTTGCGTGTTGTTGCTTCTGCTTCGTGCCTTCCTTTGCTTGTGGGCCGCCAAGGAGCTCACGCTGAAGAAAAAGGAACTATCAGACAAGCGGTGCCCTGCTGCTAAATATCTGCAAAGCTGCTAAGTGGATTGCAATTGGAAGGACCTGAGCAATGAGGATGAGTGCAATAAAAGAATACTGCTATTTCTTCGATTTCCATTATCTTCACACTTCTGCTATGCCCCCAGTGCAATAAATTTACATGGCCTCAGCTCACGTTATAATAATAAAAAAATAGTTAATTTTTTTTTTAAGGCATCGGAAGTTTTGCGTGTTATTTGTGCTAATATGGTAATACTGAGAGAGGAAACCATAGAGGGCCAGTAAAATGGCTTTGAGATATGCACGTCCCCTAGTTTCTGGCCAAGAAATCTGCGTGGCCAAATTCATTCTATCCCTTTCCTCCGTGGCCGAGTGGGACGGATTGCTACGGGGGACTGAGGGCTTGGCCGGAAACACCTTCGTGAGACCGCTGTCTCGCCAGTGAAGGGTACATAAAGGGAATTCTCCACAACGGTTGCCAAGCAAATAGGTACGGTGGCTAGACAACGTACAACGAGTACCACAGGATGCCTGCCCAACTAGGTCTGCAAAGTCACCGACCTGACCACTTCACGATATTTCCCCGACTACTTGGATGAAAACCACAAATTAAAACTATCAATATTGGCAATAACAGTGCACAATGGCGGACTGTAATCCCTTATAAGGAGTATTCACTGGATGCAATATTTGAGGCGATGTTTAGGGTGCATGCTCAAAACGAGCCTATATCAATAGGCTGCTAAGAACGGCAATCTCAATGGTGCGGAGTGCCTGTGGCAAAAGAAAGGTGGAAGCTCTCTGTCAGCCCGCGTTCAGCAGTCGCGCTTGCAGCTATGGCCGCCAGTGAATAGTTCCTATAGGTAGGGATCTGCGTTTTCATAGTTTATCTTATGTGCGATTCGGATGGTGTTTTCCGAAATTTATTTTTAGCTGAAAATTCTGGGTTTATTGGAGTTTATATTTACAGGATTCCCAATTCTCAGAAATTCTGGGTTTACTTTTACCATGTTCCCAATTTTTGAAAGCTTTGAAACAAAAATATTATCAAACACAAGCATACCCTAAATTCATCTATATCTCATGATATTTCTGTAGCTGGAGTTGGCATTGGCTTTTGTTGCCACTGGCAATACTACAAACCTTGCAAACAAGTGTTGCTCAGAAAAACATACTTTAACCAGTAACCATCTGGACGCAGTCGCTGGGATGCATAGAAGCTCCAGCCGCTTTGTCTACCCCCTCTTCCGATATAAAATTTATGGGTTCATAGTTGTTTTTTGTTCAGTCAGAAAGCATGACCCCCTACTCCTCTAAGAAGCAGAAACAAAATGGTCCAAACTGGACATCAGAACAGTGGCTTTCGCCGTGACCCAGAAGTGCAATGGCACGTTTTCCTGAACAAAACAAACTCTATATAAGATAAACTCCCTTTGGTCAATAGTCGAAGTTTTCAAAGAAAACTGAAGTCGTCTCTCCTGGGGACCATTGACCCTGTGCTCTGACAAAAGTTAGTTGTGGATTTTGTGGATTATATCAGATTTATTTGAAAACACAAAACCCTACCCAAAAGCTAAGAAATATATATGTATATTGCTTTCAGAGCTTCGATTGCACACTCAACCGATTGCCGACACAATTTCCCATAAACCGGAGTAACTGGGACATGTCTTCCGACTGGTGTTTAGCGTCCTACAACTCCGTGCAACGGCCCCGAGGCAGCTGCCATTCACGTTGTAGAAACCAGCGGTATATATCACCCCTTGTCTCTTCTTTGGCGACTGATTCTAGAAGCTCTGGCAACAAGTGCGGTAAGCGCACTTATTGCGGGCAAGCGCAAGCGTTGCAGCATTTCAACTCCCGCAAACTATCGAGCCGTAGAGCGATCTACGGCCCAACAGGCATCCACCGCTTCTATATTCTGCCACTGCACCTCCGCCAAGGTCACAGCAGGCATGCAGGAAGACATTTCCTTGACGTCGTCGAGGAAATGTCTCCTGCATGCCTGCTGCGGCACCAGTCGAAGACGCGTTCGAGGCACTACACCAACACACTAAAGAGTCGAGCACGGATCCCAAAGAGACGCGACTCGTCCGAGACGCGTGCCGGAGCGACGCCCGTGTACGAGCTCTGCCGAAGCCACCCACCGGACACAATCTCCCCGAGGGTCTCGTGGAGGGTGCGGGCGGGGGCGGCCACCATGAGTCCCTCGTCCCCCTGGGAGGGCGCTGGGAAGGATGCCGCGGAGGCGGGGCCCAGCGGGGAGGGCGGGTAGGGGGCCCCCTGGGGGACTGCACGCAGCCCTGCTGGGACGACGAGGAGGGGGCACACAGGGGGGACGGCCCCACCGCCAGGCTGCACGCCGTGTCCTTGGGGGCGCACGCTGCCAGGGCCTTGGGCTTCGCCTGGAAGCGAAGAGGAAACCCCGTGAGACCCGCTCCAGACGCTCGTGTGGCCCTACTTTAATCCTGAGGCTCACCGTAAACGCAGACGTCTGCACTTGGCCGAGGTCAGATTCTCGTCCGAGGCGCATTTTAGTGGCGCACTTTGCCTTGTGTAATTTCGAGGTACAAATACTCCATTTCGGTGAGAAGTGAAAACGGCCGTTGAGAATTCGGACACGGGCCATTGGCACACCTCGTCAAAGTATCAACCGTCACACTTCTGACACTTATGAATACAAAAAAAAAAAATCCCCAATGGATGACTAACTACGTGCAGAGTAATAAGGGAAAGAGTGAAAGATATTCACCAGCATGACCATGACAGCTTACTGGAATTATGAAGGTTAAACCACATCCAAGAAGAATAAAATGTCTGCGCCGACATAGAGTTAATATAGAATACAACCTTAATATAACGAACATCCCTTTGAAGGATGCCCAGGTACAATGCTGTAGAATATTTTACTAGAACCAATTCTCGTTATCAAGGGTTCACCTGGCTGATGGTATCCTTTGATTAGCTCAGACGGCACAGCTGCCTAATCAATCTCCCACAACTGACTTCGATTGGGGAAGTTCTAAAAACTAATTATTTGCCAAACGTTAGCTGATTGCACAAAATAAAAAATTCGGGAGTAAAGACTTGAGGACTGGGGGAAAAGCGAAACAACAGAGATTAATTAAGATCTAGCTATACTCGGACACAACTTTGTTTTGATCTATCGAACAGGTGTCCAGGGGTTGGGTTGGGTCCACGCACCTTGTCGAGGTGCCGCTTGGCGGCAGCCGGTCCCAGGGGTGCGGCGGCCACAACGGGAGGCGTGGCCGTGGTGGAGGCCGAGGGCAGGTGGCAGGAGGGGGCGGCCAGGTCGGGAGGGGAGGAGGGAGACGAGGAGAGGGCCGCATTGCGCAGGTTCAGCTCCTCCACCTCCTCGCACGGGGGAACCAGGTGGTGGTGGCCGGAGAGCACCATCTGCGCATGCGCCTTCTCCTGCAAACCGGCGCAAGACCCCACCCCCATCAGGCGCCCGACCACGCATGCACAAGCTCATTTGAGGAGTTACACCCAGAAAGCAGACGAGAAGTGCAGTCGTCTGCGCGTCTGTCTTCTCTGCGCACTGCCTTTTAGCTCTAGGCATTTTTGTGTTCGTGCCATGTAGCCTCGATGGTGCCGTTGCGCTGATGATGCGACACTGTGGCGTCGGGCAACATCATGACCCGACGTCACATGATCACAAGACAAATGTCATATGACAAGACGATGTCAAGTGACATCATAATGTCACAGAGGATCCACATATGCTATTCATTTAAAGCGCCTTAGTAACATTTATGCACATTTTGATGTCCCACGTAAGTCAGCCATGTGATATTTCCCTTTACGTGTTCGAATGTTTGCCCATACCCTACCTCACAAACGTTTGGGGCGCAAAAAAGGCACGGGCATGTTAGCCTACCTCGGCAAAACGCTTTGAGTGTTTGGGAACTCGCACACAGAAGGCACATTCAAAGGCCACAGGCTCGCACTAGTGCCTTCGCCAGCACCCCAGGCGATCGTCATGCAATGAGGGCTGCTCCCCCCAGGCACGCCATTACATTTCTTTCCGAGAGCCCTAGACAACTACACCTTTTGTCTGTTGTCCAGGCAAAACGCGCTCAGCTATTCTATATAAAGAATGCCACATGCTTAGGATGCCGGCAACGCCGTCATGAAGCGCTGGTTGACCTCGCTGCTTTCAAATGAATCCTTATTCTCTCTTTTTATGAATTCTACAGTGGACAGTCTCTTTTTATGAATTCCACAGTCCCGCGTGAAATTATAGCTTGTGACATCGCGAGACTGGGACCAGATTGTGTTAGCGCCCGTCGCTCGTGCTTTCAGATAAAGATCGGCAGTACTTGGAGCAAGGACGGCAAACCAGTGACTGTGTTGTATTAAACACGTGATGTGAATTTTTGTTTTTCCTTGATTTATTTGGTGTGGCATGCATGCTATTTATGCTAGATGCTAACATAAATAAATCTTTAGTTGAGAGTCAGCGCTGTGTCCTGTCGGTTACCTTTTACTTCGAGCACGAGCAAACGCGAGTGTCAGCGTCGTCGCGACGTCCCAACTTCCGGTTGCCACAGCTTCCGTGGACTGTCAACCTGGAGAACAACCTGCGGCAGATTGGTCGTCTGCCCCATCCACCAGAGCTGTTGGGATGCCGCCGGGATCGCGACCGGCGACAGCGCAACACTTCTGCCACGTCACCGGGCCAAAATTGGGGGACCACTTTTCATTGAACGCAATAGGCACACCAGTTGAAGACGCTGTTCCAGCTGCACCGTGCCGACATTAAGGGGCAGCGTCGAGGTCCTCTCGCGGAGAAAGCCCGATTGCATGTCGCGCCATACTGCAACGTCTGCAAACGGACGTGCTCCGTGCGGGACATGCTCTCTGCAGGACGTGCAGAGTGCCCGAAGGGAGCTGGCAGACCCACCTGCAGTTCCCTCTCGACCCTTTGCAGCTCCTCGAGGATCTGCTGCTTCTGCAGGATCTGCTCTTCCCTGCTCGGGTGGTTGAGCTCCGCACTCCGCATCATGCTGTTGATGCACGCCTCCAGTCGCTCGCTCGGCCGCAGACCCTGCGGCGCGCACCGGATGACGACAACCGTCCAAGGTGGGTTCGTGCGCTCGCATTTGATCGCGGTCAACTACACTACAACCGCTCGCGACGGCTTGCAACGGGCGGTGTGCCTAGATTACGGTGTTCCCCACAGCTTGAAAAGATTCGCGTAATTTATGGGCCGCGTTTGCAATACGAGTTGCAAGGAGGTGACAAACGTGGCGATAATCCGCGAGCGTCGCCACCTCCCTGCACGCTTTTCTGCTTGCCCCGCACTTGCGACCGATTTGCACAAGCAGTGTCGTCATCATATTATAAATGCTCTCCATGTTTTTAGATGCATCCTCCCTAAAATCTAGGCTCTCTACCGAACAAAACAACGGACCGGCATTATCTGTTGTGTAGCCTGGAAACCCTCAAGATCTGCATATATTTTACGTACCACTCTTGACCACGAGCTCAAAATATTTACGACAATGGTACACAGTAGAACCTCTTTGATAGATTTTGAAGAAACCGCAAGAAAAAAACGTATTACCCGGGAAGCATACACTTCAAACTTACCACTTTTAAGGGGGACATGGGTCTTTGGAGCCAAAAACTTCCTAAAGCTGCATTCTTTTGAAAATGGCGATGGCTGTTGTTCTTCTGAATCTACCAGGCTTATAATTTCATGAATGAATATTTTAGCTATAAATCAATTGATAATAATCTATGCGGGCTGAATGTGCATTGAAGTTGACTCTAAAACGTTTTCACAAAACACAATTTTTGGACTCGTTGAAAATTTACAGGAGGGATATCTCAGCATCTAGAGCAGATAGAAATATAACCGTTCCTGAAATGGGAAGCTGAATGTGTGAAGCATACAATGTTGAGAGCAGATTTTCTTATATAAGTCTAGAAAAATTTCTATTCTATCTTTTGCTATATTACTTGTTAGCCATGCATTGAGCACTGAACTTCAATGTGTGGTAAAATCACTAATAATGAGTTTATCTTAAAAGTGCTTCCACCATTGTATTCTCTACACTTTGTAGTATCTAGCCATGTGCTAAAAAGATATTCTGTTGAGCAGTTTTTTTTTCTATCGTTTTTCCAAACAAAGGCAGGCAAGTTTTAATTATTTTGAGGACAATTCTACTGACTGTGAAAATGACCAGATATATGAAATCAGCACAAAAAGCTGAACAAGCTTGTGCAGTTTCATTGTGTTTGGTCATAAAATAAGAGAAAAGCTCCATGACCAGAGTTCCACACACACACCCAAAAAAAAAATAATAATTAAAAAACAAGCATTTCTGCAGTGGAGTCGCTTTCGCGGCGCCATTGCAGAATGAAAAGAGCCTGTAGTACACGGCACAGGAAAAATGGCTAAATGGGATGGCGGGGCGGGGTTGGGGTGGAACGCGAAACCAAACCTGCCAAAGCGTTGGCGAACTTGATAAAGCTACCGGGGCTGAACCAGAGCAAAGAAAGAAACAAAGAAATGCCAGATTCATTCATTTACTACTACTGCTACTACTCCCTTGTACCCCTAGTCTAGAGTTACTCTTGCGCACTCTTGCAATTGGTGCTTCCAACCCTTTGAACGATGACTTAAAGCCCTTGCTGGAGTTACCGAAAGTGACCCATAATCACGTGTCTACTTTGGAAACGCTCGAAAAGCCATAAGCAAACATACTGCTCTGGTGTTGACAACTACAGTGAACATGCGCTCGCAAGGGCGAAGCTCGATCGGTAGACAGCCCTATTTAGGTTTTAATTTTTATGCTGCTGCTTCGGTTGCTCGTTACCACAGCATTCGCACCACTTTTCTCAGCAGTAGCACTTGACTTGAGGAAAACGAATGACAACATCAGATAGACGCGCTGTTGTTACAAGCAGTTAGCATGCCGACGAAGCGGTGCGGACGCTAACCGTCAACAGCCAAGAACACCAGCAAAGAGTGCAGAGGTTCTCGCCTAAGTTGCCGGAGTTGCGATTGAGATGCGTACAGTATGTACTTGGAATCCTTTGTTATGATTTCATGGGAAAGTTGCTTTGACTAATCGAATAACGACCTAAGGCAGTCAAACCGCGCTATGTGTCCGCAATTCCAATCAAAACGCCCTTGTGCACCCAGACAGTTCTCGAAAGTTGTGGAGAAGAATAGACGCTGTGGCGGCATCATCAACAAGCGGACCACTCCGCACATGCACGCCGTGTCGTATGCCCTTGAAAACAGCTGCTCGGCATTCGTTCGTCAAGGCCAAATGTTTGGAGCTCCGAATATGCTAGTGCAACGTTGACTGCCGAAAAACATATAACCCGATCGACATTTGGCAAAATGTTGCGAGTACTTTCCAAGAAATTGTGTCATCCCAGAACGTATGAACCGGGAAAAAAAGCAGTGCAACTTTATGGGACGTTTCCCGCTCCCTCACTCATGAACCGGGAATGTATCAATGAGGTTCTACTGTAAAATACCATTTCTTGTCGATAGTGCATAGATTTAACGTCGCACTTGCCATAAAACTTTTGGTCAAGTTATACCGGACTACGAGGGTTCCGAGGCTAACCGACGGGAGGAACCAGTGTGCCATTCTGCTCTCACGTCGCAAGCTGTTGCAACTGGTCTTAGTGCAGTCACTCACGAGTCAAATGCAAATGTATAAAATGGCCTTTAGGCAACGGCAGGTCTGCCACAGACAGCACCAACTCTAACAGCAAAGTCTGCATCCACGATCGTTGCAATTTGCAGAAGAGGACCAGCACACTACACGCGCGCAACTTCGGGGCTAGCAAATGGGACCCGCACAGGTCGCAAACTTTGAATCTAAATGCTATCTTTGTCTCGTCATTCCGTGGGCTGCTCTCCAAAGGCCCAACGATTGACCTCCATAGGGAAAATCGATTGGCCAACTGTTGAGTAACCGCAATATCAAATTTAGAATTTTAGTGCACCAATCAGACTTTCCCGAGTCAGTTTCGTTTTGACTTTCCTTTTCACGCCGTTTCCATACTCGGCAACATGTTGCTGAATGGTTTTGAGTCGTTTTGAGGTGCCTGCTTCCCTGCCGAAAGAGAGGGCCAGGGGTTTCGACGGGAGGCCCCACCTGAGCGGCTGCCGCGGCTGCCTGCTGGTGCCTCTCCTGCTCAGTGGCCAGCCTGGCCCCTGCGGAGCCGCCGCACACCACCAGGGGCGGGGGCCCCCGGAGTCCCCGCTCGCCTTGCGCTTGCCGCCGCCCCAGGACACCGGGGTCGCAGCCACCTCCGGGCAGGCGGGGGAGGGCGCCCCCACGGTCGACGAGGATGTCGCCGCCGTGGCACTCGCGCGGGAACCCGCTGCAACCGAGAAACACGCTCAGACCCCCGCGTAATGAAGAGCTGCCGGCAGACTGCACCCCAGAGCAGAGCTACGTTGCCACGGTGCCTGGTAAATGTCTTCCGACCGGTGTGTATGGCGGTAGTGCTGCCTACGCATCAAAAGTATTAGTCTTAAAGTGGCAACAAATTACGCCAAAGGAGCCAGCATGCCTCGCCGTCGGATGTCACAATCCCGGCAGTTGGTTGCGTCTGACAAAAAGGACGAGCAAATGCGAGTGTCGCCGTCGCCAAAGCGTCCCTGCTCGTGGCCGCTCGAGTTTCTGCGGGCCGTAGCTGCCGAGCAATTTACGGCAGATCGGGCATCTGCCGCATCCCCTTCCACCGTCGTGCCACCACCAGGGACGCAGCAGGCAACAATGCGACATGAGTGCAACATTGTCAGGCAGAAATCGAGGGACCGAGCGAAGACGCACAAGACACACCGGTCGGAGAGGTGTGCCAGGCACCATGTCTGCATCCATGGCACGGCTGCCGTGCAGATAACGTCGCGTTCCTGCCACGACAAAGGACCGACTCACCTCCGCCGACGTGGGGCAGGAAGGGATGCCCGGCCGCGGCCGCAGCCAGGGCGGCCACCCGCTGCTCTTCCGTCAGCGGAACCACCTGCAGGCTGTGGCCTCCGAACCGGGGGATGCCTGCACACGCACGAGCAATGTCAGGCGGCGTGTTTACGTGCCCGAAAGAAAAAGATGAAATTAAAAACTAACTATATTTTCCTCATCAATATCTTTAAAGGGATTTAAAAGAGGGCAGTGTGAATACTGGTTCAAATCGAACGGCACGGTGCAATCCCTACATTCAACGCTGCAAAGAAGTCAATAAGTCGTGGGCTCACCTCTCGCTGTCAAGGCTATTCATGATGCAGAACCATTACCATAAAATACCGGGCAAGCGCCCACACAAAATTTAGAGATAATCGCGAAAAAAATAGGGGATGGGCGCTTGTGCGGTCATCAATTTTAGATGTAAATGTACTGCGCGTATTTCCTCAGATCTTACAAATTTGGGTGTGGGCGCTTAATGTGGAATGGGCGGATGTGCGGTATTCTACGGTAGATTGGAACCACTATGAGCAGACTAATTTAAAGTGACAAGACTGTAAAGCTTCAAGCCCACAGAGCGATACCACACGCAAACGAGAATGTGCAGCGATTTGGGTACATGGGCAGGGAAGGATAGATTTGCATATTGCACACTTCAATATGTAATAGCGTCAGAAATAATATTAATAATATACATTCATTTCAGATAAAAGTGAAACAAATGATTCTACTAGCCAATAAAAGCAGCATTCTTCTTTTGAGTGGGGCCTAAAGAAACAACTGAAATGTATTTCTGTGCATAACGAAACATGAAAACAAAACTCGTCTTTTTTTTTGTACTGTGAAAGTGTAGTTAACCCAAATATAAAACTTCTTTAGGACTGTAAAGAAAAAAGTAAAAGATAAGACTTTTTTTTAAATCCTCGCTTGCAAAAAAAATTTTAAAAATAAAGCAGTTACATTTACACACTGCCTTCTGTGCACTCCGACACGCGCAGCAACGCGAGTGTCAATCTCGCAATGTTGCGATTGCACGACATTGCAATCGTACGTTTTGCCATGTCCGCAAAAGTCCCCCTCTGCCCCCGAACGAAACGAGCCGACTCACTTCGACGGTTCCCGCGTTGGAACCGGGAAGTTGTGTTGTTGCTGCTGCTGTTGCTGCTGCTGTTGCTGCTGCTGCTGACTCTGCTGCAGCTGCTGTAGCTGCTGGGGCAGGGTGCCCGCCACGGCCGCCGTGGCCACCGCCTGCTGGGCGGCCACCGCAGAGGCGGCCGAGGCCGGCGGTGGCGGCGGAGGGCGAGCCCCCGGCGGCCAGGTTGGGGTAGTCAAGCAGCAGCTGCACCACGGCCGTGTGGCCCCCCTTGGAGGCCTCAATGAGCATGGTCGAGTTGTCCTTGAGGCGGTGGCTGGGGTCCGCCCCGTGGGCCAGCAGCAGCTCCACCACCGACAGGTGGCCCCCGCACATGCCAGCGACAGGGGCACGTGGTCGTTGCTGCTCGTCGGGCGGTTCGGGTCGGCACCCCGCGTCAGCAGGAACTGCACCGTGCACAGGTGGCCCGCCCTCGCCGCTTTCATCAGCGGCGTCCGGCCGCCCTCGGACTCGTGCTCCTGCATGAAAGCGGAAGGTTGTCGGTGCTCGGCGCTCCCAAAGCAGGCGAGTTGCACTGTAGACCACACGGGCAGAGTTTGCGACGCTTGCGGTCGTCTGTACGTGGCACTACCGCCGTCACGTGAATAGCAACATGCAAAACGTGCAAACCTCTCTTTACATTTATTAAGGCCTTAGTTTCGTGCGAGCAAACTTGCACTTACTCTCGTTCTTTTTGCCACGATGACATCACAGTGTAACCACATATCTGGGAAGTTGTGGGCATGTAGAACACACTTTATCAAACGATTAATAAAATTGACAAAACGAGCCTTTCGTAACCATTGAAACAACAAGAAATGTGTCAACATAAAGGAATGTAGCACACATAGCCGCAGGTAACCGCTTCCCACGACTCCTGTGTTCTACGATAAATAACATCTGTTTTGTTCAGCAAATATGACTCCACAGCGAACAAAAAAAAAAAAAAGATGTATGATTATTTATCGGGTGTCAGTGCCCCTTATAGCCTTTTTGCTGAACAAAGAAAAACATCCAATTTATCTACAACTTACGAATGTCCTACAAACCCTGAGGACACCCCTCACACCAGCCCAAGCCAGAGAGCTACGAGTGCAACAAAAGCTACGCTGGAAGTCCCACATCGATAAGGGTTACGGCCAGTGGGCAGCTCAAACTTCAAAACAAACGCAGCAACGTAAAAAGTGTCTTTTGTGGGATCTGCTTGTCCGTACCTCCGTTAGAAAATCAAGAGCTATTGCAATGGGTCTTGGGCAAAAAAGGCTGGTAGGATCAGTCAGAGAAGCCCAGTAACAAGGAACGGGTGCCGTGACATTAAAGGGACACTGACACCACCCCCAAACTTTTTAGGGGTGAAGCTCCTTAGGGGCTAGCCATGTCCGTCCGTCCGTCCGCCCGCCCGTCTGTCTGTCTGGCGTCCAGTGCTCGTGCTCCTGCTCGTGAGCTCATGTGCTCACAAACACGTGCTCATGTAAAGCAAAAAAAAAAAAAGATGAAAAAAAAAATGATGAAAAAAATCATGCAAAAAAATATGTTTGTGCAGTCGACAGGATTCGAACCTGTGCGGGGAGACCCCAATGGATTTCTAGTCCATCGCCTTAACCACTCGGCCACGAATGCGGGACGAGTAGGGGGCTCTGAGATATAGTAGTAACTCAAGAGCTGGGGATGTCATAGATGAAACGTTGCATGTAGCCGCTCAACGGCTATACAGGAGAGGGCGCTGCGGTCAAATGCGTATAGAACTGCATTAAACTTTGCATGCATTGGCTCAACGTTTATAGACGAGAGGGCGCTGCGGTCAAATGCTCGAATGCGTATATAACCACGTTCCATACCACACATTCTCTTTCTGACATCGATGAAAACGAACGAAAGGCTCGGCATGCTGCGGATCAGCATCTACGCAGACAAGCACCACCAGAGCTTCGCCCCAATCAACATCATTCACCACGTGGAGATGCGGTCAATTTTTTTTAATTGTTTGCCAGGCGATTTAACATGATGTCAGAAGACTACCGAATCAATATTATGCTACAGTGTCACATATATTTTTAATAAAGTAAAAAAACGCAACTGCTCAAAACCGAAAAAGAAACTAGACTAGGGAGGAAGAAGAAATATAGAGGAGGAGAGTGTTGCAAAATCACATAGCTGTGCAACTTTTTTTTTTTCAATCAACGTATTTGCAGCTTTTTAGAAGCCACAAAAAATGGGTATCATATTTCTTTTTCTATTTTAATATTGAGTGTGAGTCTTAGATAACCCACGACTTTGATTGTATTTGGTGTGTGTTTCTAAACCATAGAAAACGGCACTTGACCACGGAGAAGAGAGTGAGCGCGACTCAAACTGGCCAGTTCTCGAACAGTAGTTTTCGGGCGAAAAGAAAACAAATTTCGAGCTGCAAATTGTGTTCTCGGCAGTTGGGCTCTCACGTGTCTTGTACGAATGAAAAGCTTGGCGAGCACGAATACCCTGTCAGTGTCCCTTTAAGGAGAAAGTGGCTTCTTAAAGATTTTTACAGCAAAGCAGTCTATGGCTAGCTTCTGGCAGATCGTCTCCGGGGTCAGACCGAGCGTAGAGCAACAATTTTGTACAACTAATGCTGCTGACGCGTGCGCCGCACGCGTGTGCCTTCCCCGTGTAAAAGATTCAAAGTAAACAACCAAAATAAAGCGTTGACGACACGCTTGCAAGATGCCATTTGTTTTAGGCTTTTGCTTTAGAACAGATAATGCTGGAGACGCCTGCGCGGCCCGACTTCTTTACGCGCGGCGTTTCTCTCCCCCGACATTGCGCAATGCCGCACGCTCTTTGGCGTCCACCTGCCAAATATCACGCCACTGTCCTTATCAGTTGGACTTCAGACTTCACATGGGTCGCACCCGTGTTGTACATTCCGAAGAGAAGCAGCGGGACTACGAGCCTGGCCTGACATAGCAGACTCCCAGCCCGACATAGCAAACCCCACCAGAGCGCCAGCTTCCCTCTTCACGAGGTGAAAGGGCTTTTAATTTTGAATGCGAAAGCATTAACTGTCCCATGGAGCGAGCCGACGTCATCAGTTTGAAGCGCGAAAACGGCACCTAGTATCCCTGATCCCAAAAGTCCCATTGGCTGGCGTGCGGCGACAAGGCTCCCATTGGCCGCTGTGCGTGTCAGTTTCAAGAACCGCCGCCAGATGGCACTGCGTGTCCGTGCCGCCAAGCGCGCCGATTAAACTAACCACTGCAACCCCATGCCACTACGTGCCCCGCATCAATTAAAACGGACACGTTGGCGCGCGCTCGGAGGCTTCTGCTCGTCTCGCCGCCGACCAGCAAGCCATCGCCTCCATCATCCACATCGTCGGGCGGTGCTTCTGCTCGTCTCGCCATTACTCGCGCTACAAAACTCCGCGTATCACTCCGCGATGTTCCATTGGACATGCGCGCTTTCGCATTCACGCTTTTGCATTCACAACTCATAAGAAGTGCTTAGGTGTCTTCAGACTTTTAATGCGAATAGCATTCTTTGGCTACTTCACGCACTTTTCGCTTATGTATCTATCTGGCTATCTAACCTCTTACGCCGCGGGTCGATAAATAAATAAAATCAGCAGAACCCATCCTTTGGGAATGATTATCCACGTTAATGCGACAGCATCAAACGGTGCGGAGTTAGCGCGTTCGCCAGGTGGCCGCACACTCTGGACAATGCCAGCCCACTCTTGAGGCGATTCTAAATTTGTTGACACTTTCACAGCCCTGCGCACGATCTCCGCAGTCCAGCACGTGCATTTGTGTCACTTAGGAAGGCGAGCAAAGCACGCGCCATACGCACAAACACTCAAAATGGTACCGACCAGACTTTCTGGCGTCTCAGCTAGTCTCAACCAACGGTATTCTAAACGGTTGTTTATATCTTTACTATAGGACGCGCTTTACAGCGCTGTCACAGCTACCGGTGCGCGCGCTGTTCCATGCACGAGGGCTCATTCCGCTCTCGTGAGGCTGAGCACGGCCGCTACATCACCCTCTCCCGAGCGCGGGAGAGGGTGAGCTATGGCACGCGCTAGCGCACCGGATAGCTGGATGAGCCCAGCGCTGTAAAGCGTCCTATGGTAAAGATATAAACAACCGTTTAGGAGTGCGTTGAATGACTGCCTTCATAGCTCTGTGGTTAGCGCGTCTGCCTGCTGATCAAAGGGTCAACGGTTCGAATCCCAGCCGGCGCCGGTCTTTTTTATTTATTTATCGACCCGCGGCGTAAGAGGTTAGATAGCCAGATAGATACATAGATAGACGAAAAGTGTGTGAAGTATCCAAAGAATGCTATTCGCATTAAAAGACCGGCGCCGGCTGGGATTCGAACCGTTGACCCTTTGATCAGCAGGCAGACGCGCTAACCACAGAGCTATGAAGGCAGTCATTCAACGCACCTCTAAACGGTTGTTTATATCTTTACCATAGGACGCGCTTTACAGCGCTGTCACAGCTGGCCGGTGCAGGCGCGTTCCATGCACGAGGCTCATTCCGCTCTCGTGAGGCTGAGCACGGCCGTTAGCTCACCCTCTCCGCGCTCGGGAGAGGGTGATGTAGCGGCCGTGCTCAGCCTCATGAGAGACGGAATGAGCCCTCGTGCATGGAACGCGCGCGCATCGGTAGCTGTGACAGCGCTGTAAAGCGCGTCCTATGGTAAAGATATAAACAACCGTTTAGAGTACCGTTGGTTGAGACTAGCTGAGACGCCAGAAAGTCTGGTCGGTACCATTTTGAGTGTTTGTGCGTATGGCGCGTGCTTTGCTCGCCTTCCTAAGTGACACAAACGCACGTGCTGGGCTGCGGAGATCGTGCGCAGGGCTGTGAAAGTGTCAACAAATTTAGAATCGCCTCAAGAGTGGGCTGGCGTGATCTAGAGTGTGCCGGCCACCTGACGAACGCGCATAACTCCGCACCGTTTGATGCTATTCGCATTAACGTAGATAATCATTCCCAAAGGATGGGTTCTGCTGATTTTTTCTTGGGTCCTTCAACTGTCCCCTCGCCTTATAATCGTGACCGCCTTATATTCGAATAAATACAATAATTTTTTGTAAAAAGTTATAAACATAGTTAGTTATTTTCTTAAAAGGTTTTAAAACATTTTTCTATTAAAAAATTTCTTTTAATTGGTGTCAGTTGCTTTTGAGAGATATGCCATGCAAGGTAAATTAATTTTTATTTCTTTCAAGAGAGATGCAAATAAAAAAAACAGCAATATTTTGCAAAAACTCGCAAAACAAAACTTTGCGATTTTTTCGAGCCGCGCCTTTCCTTCAATAAACCGAGACTGGGCTAAAGAAACCGGAAACATTCAAAAGTGAAAAAGGAGAGGTCAAAAGATACAATGAACAATGTCTCGAACTCAGCTATTATGAGTCTACTCAGTTACCCCCTCATATATCCTTTTCTCAAGGTCGTCACCAAATTGCCGCATATCTTCGAGAAATAGATGCACTCTTTGTGAACAGAGTCAGCGGTTCACTTTCTCGCAGACCACGAGGATAGCTAATCGTCGGGATCGACAAAAGGAGCCTGGCGACATATGGGACAGAGATAAATGTCTTCACGTGAAAATTCTATCGACGCATATTGCACTTTGGCTAAGAATTGTATACTCCATATTTTTATTCGCTACATGTTTTATGTAGGACGCAATAAATGGCTGTATGCATGCTCCGAGGGAAAGTGGACTTGCATGCCTTGTACATAAACAGAACATCTATCAAGTGAACACAGTAGACAACTGAACTGAAGTACATACATTTGCACAAAACTTGTAACACCTCTGCTTGAAAGCTACAAAACATGAAACAGGTCGTGGTCAAAGTGCTCCACGGAACCAAAAAAGACTAAGGTGCCTCACCAGGTCGGCGTTTGCCTGCAGCAGGAGATCGGCGACGTCCGTGTGACCGTTTTCGCAGGCGTACGTGAGGGCGGTGTCCCCCGTCGCCGTCTTCGCATTCACGTTGGCCCCTGCACAAACAGAGCGCGTGAGCTCGTCCTGACAGGCCACTGGCGGGGCCTCTACAAACTGCCGCTCCCAAAATGTGCTCGCCTCGCAGTAAATAAGCTCCGTCACATATTCGAGGTCATTACAAGTTTGCCGAGTCCGCAATTTGGTAAACTTGTAAAGGTTAACCAAAAACCAGCCTCTCATGGTAGTTCCTGGCAAATAGAGCAAAATAAAGAAAGACGACAAGACATGAGTAGAGCAAGCACGAGTTGGGGCGGCGGGCCAAATATTCTGCATTGTGGGTGACCTCCATTGGGATGCCCAGGCCCTGTAAGGTTTGTTGCTGCCACCTCTCACGTAGCCAAAATGCCGACCTCTCCGAGGTCCACTTGACTGCGAGAAAAGGCGATTGGCAACAATAACCGCACCTTTACCTAGCGCCAACGACTTCATCATGATCCAGCTACCCGACCGTCTGATCAACTATCAATTTACGAGGGTCGTCGTCACTCTGCAAATCGGCTAGTACAACCACAAGATCAACGGTCATCTAAGATGAATCTTAACATCAAACCCATAAGCTCCAGCAAGCTTCAATGCACTCTGGAATTGGATCAGCCTCGAGCTGCAATTATTTTTAATGCCCTAATACGTGCCATAGCACCCCGTGTATAGACTACCCTATCCTTTTTCATTGCTCGGTGAACCCTCTCTGGTGTATCCAGGTGTTTCGTGCGATTAGTACATCTAAAATCCCAAACAACATCGCACAGCCCGGAAAAATCTCCTGCTTCTAAACTTCTCCAGCTCCAAGCGGTGGCCTCACCCTGGGAGATGAGGTAGCGCAGCAGTTCCAGGTGTGCCCTCCTGTGCGGCCTCCATGAGCGGGGTGCTGGCCCCCAGCTCCAGGTGCGCCCCGGCCTTGAGCAGGAAGTCGGACACCTCCAGGAAGCCCCCGCAGCAGGCCAGCGTCAGGGCAGTCTCCTGGGTCTCCTCCGTCTGGGCGTTGATGTCCGCACCTGGGGAGGACAGCGGGTGTGCGCATGGGTCCTCAGACAGGGTTTCTCAGAGTACTCTCAAGGATACCCCAAGCTTCCAAGTTCCTTCGACCATCCTTGCTACTCCGTGAATTGGTTTTCTAGTTTAAGCACTATTTTCAAAGACCTTAGCCACTGACGAATGCACAACTATGAAGCCTACAAGGTATGTACCGTAAAATACCGGGCAAGTGCCCACTCAAACTTTTGGAGATAATCGCAAAAAAATGGGGGATGGGCGCTTGTCCGGTCATCAATCTTACATATAAATGTACCGTGCGTATTTCCTCAGATCTCACAAATTTGGTAATAGGCGCTTAATGTGTAATGGGTGAATGCACTAAATTCTATGGTAGGCTTCATAACTGTGTCGCTGCTTTATTGCATGCAAAAAAAAAAATCAACAAGGTTATTTTGGAAATTTCCCAATTTCCCTTGCTTGCTCCATCGTTTCCAAACATCCTACTCTAGGAAATAAAATAAAAAATTTAAACATAATTTGGAACAGAAGTTAGAAAAACCCTGTCTGACCGACTCGCAATGGCTCAAAAAATTGCAAATTCACACAAACAATGGCTAGCTTCAAGCTGCCGAATCACTACGTTCAAAACGGACACCATTCATTTGCAGAACCACAAATTGTAACCATCATCAAATGGCTCACTGGATGGATTGGTTTGGCTCTGCCATTTGACAGACCTCTTGCCTAATTATCCAAGCACCACGGATAATGCTGTGAATGCAGGAACAGTGCCTACCACATTTATACGGAACACGCAAGCTCTCGTATTTTGTAATGGGAGTGCACTCCCAATGGCTGCCAAGCAAAGGATCCAGTCGCGAAAGCTTTATTCAGCCGCCTCCAAGATGGCGTCCCCATGAAAAAAACGCACAGTTCAAGTGTCCTCAGCATAAGTAGGGAAGTCCCGCAGACAATATGAGCAGAAACAGCCTTTCCTGCTTCTTTGGCTTAAAGGGGCCCTGCAATCATATTTAAGCGTCTACCTTTTTGTGGTTTCCACGGCTCTTGGGGTTCGGGCAAGTCAGCGGGCTCGGAGAGAGTAACTAAATATCAGTGCGTCATATTTTAACCGGACGACGCGGAAACCTCCTCCACCTACGTAGGGCGACCCGCGTTGCCGAAAGCGCGCGATATGTGACGTCTTAGGTCCTGGCCTTACTACTGGTCAGAGCCGATAAGAGCTTTTTTTTAGTCGAGATACAAAATATAAGTGTCGGGAACCGTTTCAATTATGTATGAAAGTAGTTTTTGTTCAGTATTTTAGATCAGAAAAGAAACAAATGCAGTTTATAAAGTACGGAAACAAGAAATGACCCGTCGACATACCCGCCACCAAGCGGTGGAAAAGGCGGCGCATACTAGAAAGGAGTAGTGGGATCAGGCGCCGACACGGAAAGGTCCCGGATGTACGCGGCGGTGCTGCGGTCGTATACCGGCTCGAAGATCCGATCGGCTCCGAGCGTTCCGAAGGCCTTCGGCGCGGGCCCTGCTGGCGATTTGGCCATTTGGCGGTATGGCAGCGCGAAGTGGCTCCCGTTCTGAACTGATCTTTACCCCGTGTTTGTTGTTGTTTGTGGCCAATGAAGTGTTATGCCGAAATAGTCTTTAATCGCGCAGCAAACGCAATGCGAGCCGCCCTGGCCGCCCGCTGCATACAGCCTATCCAACACGTGCTTTAGTGGCGCCCTCTCGAGCCGTCGACACGGAGTGCGGCAGCCGTGAGCGCTCGAATGGCTCACCACCCCTCCTCTAGTTCACGGCCACTCAAGCCAGGACCTACGACGTCATGAAGCAGGTTATTTTTTGCTTGTTTTTGTAATTCTAATTTGCCTATAACTTTTAAAGTAAAGCGAAATTTGAGAAAAGAAAAGTTTCATTAGGTTAATACGTTCAGTGCGCTCAGGTTCGGTGCAAATTAAAAACCAGTAAAAATGTGCTTGCAGGGCCCCTTTAACTGTCAGTTTTTAAAGGAAGCTTTGGTCTAAACATGTGATGGAAGGCAGAGCTTAGGCCTCAACTTTTGAACTTCTCCACAATTTCAGAAATAGAGCTTGTGGGAACTGTAGACGTGGTAACAATCCAGATTGAGTGTTAAGCTCATATTGTACGGGGGTGTACACGTGACACACACTCGCCTTACCTGCACAAGAGACTAAAGAGTCGAGTCACCGATTAAGTGTCAACGAATGCAAGCACAAGGTTACATCTGTCTGAAATCTCCACTTAGAAAACCCAACGTCGCAGATGCTAGGATGTGCACCATCGTACCTTCCAACCTAGCAACATAAAAATTCAGGAGACTGCCGTGTGAAGAGGGGGGGGGGATAAATATTTTTTTTAGTGGGACAAGTAATTTTGTGAAGAGGCATTCTGCATGGACCACACGTTCTTCGCCGTTGTTTTTGACAAAACTGCCGATGGTGCCTTGCCGTTCTGCGGCACGTATATAGTAGGGAGTTTTAGAATAACATACGCAATTTTAGCGCATGCTACCACTAAATTTAGCGCTTGCGTTGTCAGAGTCCAGCGAGCCTCCACGCTAGCTCGCTTACGTTTCTAGAACAAAGGCACTCTCGTAACTAGGGATGCCGCGAACTTTTTTCGAACCGAAGTTTCGATGATCGAATCGAGCGGTTCGAAAGATTTTGAATTGTCAAACTTTTTATATCGTAAAATTCGACGGAAGTCGAATTTTCGAACTTGTAAAACAAAGAAGTTCGACGCTTTTCGAACCGTCGAACTTATTACGCTAGAAAATTCGATCCTTTTCGAACTTTCGAATTTATTATGTTTCAAAATTCGATGCTTGTCGAACTTTCGAACTTGATAGACCAAAAACTTCGATGATTTTCGAACTTTCGAATTTCTTGCACTAAAAGTTCGAAGCTTTTCGAACTTCCTACGCCAAGAAATTCAATAATTTTCGAACTTTCGAACTTATTTATCAAGAGAATTCGAAAAGTTTCGAACTTTCGAATCCTGAAAAATCAAAAGTTCGCCGAACTTCGAAATTTTAGGGTAAAAGTTCGACGTTCGTCGAACTTCGAAAGGCCGGCGGACGGTTTCATTTGAATTCAAGTAGTGAGGTACAATCGTAATTTTTTTTCTCGAATTTTTACATGCGGTGCTGCGTTCCTAACGAAAGACAATGCCGCTTATTACAATGTTCTGGCAAGCTCAGTTTTAAAGAAATAAATTCCCGAAGGGGCGGGAAGGACGACGGGTTTTTGACGATTCTTGTTTGTGCCATATTTGAAGCGCGCTTAAGCCGAAGCTATGTACGGTAGAGATGTTAAACATTTTACGAATGATCTATGTATAGCCTAGGTAAGTGTCGTCTTAAGATGTGATTATTGTTATTCAATACGAGTTTCGAAGAAATGTCCAAACATGTATCTACGGGCAATTATGTCCAAATTGTGGTATTTTTTTCCCTCTAAGTTGTTTGAGGTACCGCATTTAAATTAACACCACAGACAGTACATATAATTGCCATCTGCAGAATACGAAATAACGTGGAATGAGGATTAAATTAACTCATGGGGGAAGATTTCTTATACTAATCAAGTTCAACACGCCATTAAAAAATTTTTTTTTTTTTTTTTTTTTGCATGACGTTTTTGGGAAGCGTTTTTTCTAGTCTGTAGGCATTTTGGTAGGACAAACTTGTTTCGAAGTTTTGAGCTCCTGAATATGCAAGAATACAACACTTCCAACGGGATTCTTTATAGTTTCTTTTTTTTTTCTCGAGCTTTCTATCCCCGCATTCAGTTATGTTTATTTTTCTTTTACTAATGGCACAGTTATTTAGGTCAAAAAAGACATAGCTTTGAACTTCCGAACCTCTAAGCATGTGACAAGTAGTGCCTTCTGACAACGAGTTTCCGAAAATGACGATTCTATGCGATCTTTTATGCAGTGAAGAGCGACAGCAGCTATACATATACATAAACAATTTCAGATTAAAATAAGCTCGACCACGCCCTCTTTCCCCGTATTGTTTTCTTTAACAGTCCGAAATATCTGGAAGGGGGAAGGGGGGCTAGAGCACCTCCCCCCTCTCCCCGTTTTTCCTCTTCCGACGCCACTTGTATTGTAGAACGCTCCGCGACCTCGAGTTGTGTCGGCTTCTGTGCTTTTTGCGGGGCGTTTCCTCCGTCCCGGAAAAGAAACCTCCAGGACAATTACAAACTAAACTTACTATATGCCAGCGTCACTCGGGTGGCGTTCGATCGGATTACTACCAGCGTGCAAGGGTGGGGAGGTACTTTGCCAGGTCGCTTCAAGGCTTTTCTGAGCCTCAACCTCCTGCCCGCCCCTGGCCGTTTCGAACTGGATGAGTATCGTAAAACAGTGCGTTCGTGTGATCACTACTGCGCTATGCACGTTAAAGACCCCCCCCCGGGCTGGCGGTCAAAATTACTGATCTATGGTCACACATCACTCTGCACTGGCAAATATTCCAGCACATAAAAAAAATTCAAAATCTTCGAAGTTTTTTTTTTTTTTCAATATTAGCTTTAAAGGGAAACTCCGCTCAATTCCGAAAAATTTAGGCTTACATGTGATTTCATTTCACAAAGCACTACTGAACAGCTCTACGTCTTCGGATTCGCGAAATGTGGAATATTATTCGTGTAATCTTAATTTAAACATCAGCTGATACCGAAACCGAAACTTCGGTTGCGTCAGGCAACATTGGCCTCGTGTTGTCAGAGTCATGGCCACGTCACGTCGAACCACGTGGTCTTGTGTGACGTTCGTGGGGGCGAGGAACAGGACACGCGACGCGGGCAGGTCGCTTCGGATGGCGTGGACGGTGATGGCCCGGGGGAGAGGGGGAAGGGGAGAAGACGAAAGAGGAGAGGGGGAGCGGAGAAACAGACCGATAAGCGCGCAGGGCAGCGCAAACTAGCGCATCCGCGTTACGGTGATCACGTGGACGCCGTTGAGCCAACACCGGGAGGAGAAACTCATGACGTCATCGTTCAATTTCGCTCTGAGAAGTAAAAACAAACAAAACGCGAGAATGACGTAGTCATGCCTTTGGCGTAGTGGTTCAACGTTGGCCGCTCCAACTCCGTCGCATTGACTGCGCTGACGATTGCGCCTCACGTCGCACGCTAGAGTTGGCAGATTTCGGCGACTTGGCTCATTTGAAAGTTTGCTGGCCAGTTTATTAAATATATAGACGGAATTAGATCGTAATATTTGACATGGAGTCTTCCTATATGATACTGAAGAGGGCTGCATAGTTTTCTAAATATCAAAAATGAAGCGGAGTTGCCCTTTAAAGGAGAATCGAAACCTTTGAACTTTTCTAACTTTATGTAGAAAAAAATTCGAAATCTTCGAAGTTTTCGAACTTCATGTTTATAAAAATTGAAGCGTTTTAATTTTTCGAATTTTATATTCAAAGAATTTCGATATCTTCGAATTTTTCAAACTTCAGATCCCAAGAAATTTAAATTTTTCGAATATCTCGAATTTTGAAGTTAGGAAAGTTCGAAATCTTCGAATTTATCGAACCTCAAGTAAAAAAATATTCGAAATATTCGAACCCGAAATTTTAGAAACCATGAAAGCTTCGAACTTTTCAGATTCGAAACTCCACTGTGATCGAAAGTTGCAAATTTTTCGATTTCGAACCTCGGTCGGTACGAAAATATCGAAATTTTTCGAATGCGAACCTCAGTTCGCTTTGAAAATATCGAAACCTTTCGAAATCGAACCTAGGGTGGTTCGCGACATCCCTACTCGTAACCGGAACTCTTTTATTCCCGAGCACTCGCGCTGCACGCGCGCTCACCGCTCGCCGTCTCTCCTCGTTCCTCCCTCACTCTCCGTCCGCCGATGTCCCCTTCCCACACCGCCGCGCATCCCGCGCGCCATCTCTCGAGCCTGGCGAAAGGCGTCCTCACCCTGCCGCCGTGGCGCCATCTCGTGGCAAGGCATGCAACTGCATGCCTCTCCTAACAGATCCCCCTCCTTAATCTGTGCATAATGTGAATAGCGATGCCTACGAGTCATAGTACCGCACCAACTGGTCGACATTGGCAAGTCCACACCGTCGGCCCGTCGTAGGGTCCTTCAGTCTGTACACGTTTTCCCCTACCCGGGCCGCAATGGCAAAGGGTCCAGAGCGTCGAGGGGCAAGTTTGGCAGTTATTCCCCGACTGGCGTTGCTCAGCGTGTGTGAGTCTCGCAGAACGAAGTCACCCACAGCAAACTCACACTGTTGTCGCCTCCGGTTGTAGTGTCGTCGCTGTGTCTCCTGCGCCTTGCGTTGGTGGTCTCTCGCAAAGTCGAGGGCGTCTTTGAGGTGCTGGCTGAGCTCTGCACTGAAGACGTGAGAAGTGGACGGCTGGGTCTCGGAGTGTTCGTGTGGGCGAAACTCCCACGGGGTTCGAAGTTCTCGGCCGTAGCAGAGGAAGGCTGGCGTGTATCCGGTCACCACACTCTCAGACGTCCTCATGGCAAACGCCACCTCTGGGAGGCGCCTGTCCCAGTCACGGTGGGTGCCACAGTAGGCTGCAATAGCCTGCTTGACTGTGGCATTGTGCCGCTCGACTGTCTGGCCTGCTGGTCTGTACGGTACCGTATGGCGTTCTGCAATGCCCCAGTGCTTGAGCACACCCTTCCACAATCCACTTACAAACGGTTGGCCGTTGTCACTGGAGATACTCTGGGGCACCCCATGTCGGCAGAAGATGTCCACCATCCGCTCCACAATGGCTCTAGATGTTGGTGCCCGGAGAGGACAGAGCTCAATGAACTTCGTGAACTTGTCCAGGATGACCAGGATGTACTTGTTCTGTTTGGCTGTGGCAGGAAGCGGTCCGATGAGGTCGACACTCAAGTGCTCCATGGGGCCAGTGGCCCAAGAACTATCCATAAGGCCCTTCGGTTTTTGTCGTCGTGGCTTGAAGGCCTGGCATGTCTTGCAGGCACGAACGTAACGAGACACATCTGCCCTCATTCCAAGCCAGTGGAATCGCCTCTCAGTCCGTCGGAGCGTCTTAAAGTATCCTGCATGGGCACTAAGCGGATGGTCGTGCTCCACCTGTAACACCAGTGATCTCAGTTGGAGGGGTAGCCACGGAACCTTGTTGCTCTGGCCCACGTACAGCAGGAGACCTGTGTCGTCAATCTCACTATCTGCTGCCAGGTCTTGCACTCTACGCGACTCCCTAATATCACTGGGTAAAGAGTTGTTTTCCATGAAGTCAATTACTGTTCTCAGAAGCTCATCCTTTCGTTGTTCTGCAGCCAACCTTTTGCCATCCCTCAGCAGCGATATGTCCACAGACTCTGAGGCGGCAACCTCCTCAAATCGAATTGAAGGAACGGGTTCACTCACTTCGATCGGAAACCAGTCCTCAGCAGTAGACGGTGAAGGAGGCTCTGGAGCAGACACTGGGCAACGACTTAGAGCATCAGCAGGGATGTTAGCTTTGCCCCGCCTGTGCTTGACGATGCACTTAAAGCCCTGCAGACGGAGCACCCATCTCTTCACTCTGCTGGAGGTTTGCTCCGTGTGGAACATCCATGAGAGTGATGCATGGTCGCAGTGTACCTCAAAGTGGGCAAACTCTATGTATGGGCGAAACTTGTCCAGTGCCCATACAACTGCCAGACATTCCCACTCCTGTACGGTGTAGTTGCTCTCTGCTTCTGTCAACGTTCGGCTTATAAAGGACACTGGCCTGAGGTGTCCATCATTCTCCTGCAGGAGGACTGCGGCGATGCCAATGCCACTGGCATCTGTCTCAATGATGAAGGGGCGGTTGAGGTCGGGCAAGGCCACCACTGCCTCTTCTGTAAGCCAAGACTTTAGGGATTTGAAAGCTCCCTGCTGTGGCTGGTCCCACCTCCAAGGTGCGTTCTTCTTCAGCAGCGTCGTGAGAGGTTTTGCGATGTCTGAAAATCGTGGAATGAATGTGCGGTAGTATCCCACCAGTCCCAAGAACGCCTGCAGCTGTTTGACTGATGTTGGGGTGGGGTACTCTTCAACTGCTCGAACCTTCTCTGGATCCGGCTGGCATTTACCCGGAGAGATGACATGGCCTAGGAATTTAAGCGACTGCTTGCAGAGCTGCACTTTGCTGGGATTGATGGTGAGTCCCGCTTCTGCGATCCTGTGTAGTACATCCCGTAAGTGCACTACATGATCTTCAAACGACTCCGAAAAGACCAAGACATCGTCTAGGAACGCCATGCAGTACCTGTGTTTCACTCCATCAAGCACTTTGTCCATTAAGGCCTGAAATGTGGCTGGGCCTCCGGCTACACCAAATGGCATGCGTTTGAACTGGAACGTTCCCTGGTGACACAGAAACGCAGTCTTCGGAATGTCCCGTGTTGCCACTGGAATCTGGAAGAAGCCTTGGGACAGGTCAAGGCTAGTAAACCACCTTGCTTTGCCAAGTTGTGCCAGGATCCAGTCCGTTCGGGGCATCGGATGCACTGGGACATCAGTCCTTGCGTTGAGTGGTCTATAATCCACTGCGAGTCGGTAGCCGCCAGTTTTCTTGGCCACCAGGACAGGGGCACTGGCCCAGGAGCTTGTGCTTGGCTCTATTAGGTCCTGATCCAGAAGATCCTTGATGCATTCATCTATTATGGCTCGTTTCTCTGCATTTACTGGTCGCATCTTGCAACGAACGGGTCGGCTATCACCAGTGTCGATGCTGTGTTGGATCAGCGAGGTGCGTCCAGGTTGTACTGTGAAAGTGTCTTTGTAGTCATTGAGCACTGTCACTATCCGCCGGTCGCCTTCTGCCTTTTCTCCGGGAGTCCCCCTGACCATGGCTTCCTCTGGGCAGGTCTCAACTTCTCTGGGCGCTGCAAACAGCTCCTCCAGTGAGTACACTTCCTCGGACAGGGCCACAGGTGGAACTTCCGAGGATTTGCCAAAGCGGACCAGCTCCTGAATCTCCGTCCCCAAGGTCCAACCTCCGAGGGCCACATGTATTGATAGACCCGCTGCGATCAAGAAGTCTCTGCCCAAGATAATGTCACGGCACAGTCCCGGCATGTGGATGAATCGTTGCTTGCGGCATCCACCCGACCAACGGATACGGCATCTGATGGACTGAGTTGTGGTTGACCATCCTGTTGCCAACCTGAGGGAATGGGTCTCCTGCTTGAGTCCTGCACCAGTAGCCTGAGCAGCCACCACAGCTGGGTCCCCCATTAAACTAACACTGGACCCAGTGTCCAACAGGGCAAGGAATACCTGGTTACCCACGGTGAGCTCGAGCAAGGGCTCCCTCCCTCCGGCTGTTGCTGCAACTTGCAAGGCAGTCTCGTAGATGCTGGCCGGGTCAGCCTCTACGCTCGCCCGTTTCCCGGGCAGTTAGCCTGCAGATGTCCACGTTCGTTGCACCTGTAGCAGCGTTGCTGGTTGCGTTGTCTGCCAGTTGCGCAGTATCGGGCAGAGTGTCCAACCCCACCACAGCGTTGACACACTTGTCCTCTGTTGGAGGCAGGCTGCAGGCTTGGGGCCTGCTGTGCAGTTTGAAGCCACTGTTGACCCTGTTGTGGCAGAGGTGGTGCCCAGGTTGGATGCTGCGGTGCTGCCCACTGTGGTGTTGGCTGCGGCATAGGTTGAAACGAGGTAGCCAAAGTTTGGGGCTGCTGCACTGCCCACTGTGGTGGCAGTTGCGGTGCTGGCTGGCAGGGCATTGTGGTTGGACCCCACATCTGGTCCTTGCAGTAGGATGACTGCACTGCTGCTGGATGCAGGGGCCACCATGGCTGAGGGGCCACCCCAGCGCTCACGGCAGCCAGCGTGGATGGAGGGCACTGGTTGGGCACTGTGGGGTGCAGCTCCGCAAAAGCGAGGTCCTTGGCAACTTGGTCCGTTCTTGGCGGCGGCGGAACGTACTTGAGGCGGTGCCATGCACGCTCCATGACGCCGCCGGCTTCCTTCGCAAACTCGCGCAGATTCGCGAACGTGAGCCCTTCGCACAAGTCTTGAAATTTTGGGTGCATCTGACGCCTGACACGTCTCACCTTCTCTTCGTCGGACACCGTCTCGCCGATCCTGTCGTAGAATTCGGCAATGACGTGGATGAAGTGGCGCAAGTTTTCCTGCGGGTGCTGTGTGCGTCGGTCGAGTTCTTCCTTCAGCCGATGCTTGTAATCGACCGACGCAAATTCCGCGTGGAACTCCTTCACGAAGCTCTCCCAGTCTTCGAAGCCTCCCGCAAAGCGCCACCAAAGCTTCGCTGTGCCCTCCAGTGCGGCCGGGAGGACCTGCCGGACGCGCTTGCTGTCCGGAACGCCCGTAACCAGGCAGAAATTCTCGAACTTGTCGAGGAAGTCCGTCGGGCTCTGCTTGTCCTCATATCCGATGAATTTCGGCAACTGGATGTTGCCGCACTTCCAAGGCGTCGGCTCCTGCGTGCGCGCCTCGGTGTCCTGTTGTAGCGGTGTGTTCAGGAGCACGTCACGCACACACGAGGACAATCGCTCCCGGTCCATGGCACTGCCGTCCGTCTGGGCCAGCAGTTCGCTGACCACGTTGTTTGTGTTCATGTCGGCGTGCTGGCGAGATGAAGACGTAAAACTGCCTCGCAGGACTTGCCGTTGGTCTAGCAGGGTAGTTGGGTTCAGAGGACGAGCCCCCACTTGTCAGAGTCCAGCGAGCTCCACGCTAGCTCGCTCACGTTTCTAGAACAAAGGCACTCTCGTAACCGGAACTCTTTTATTCCCGAGCACTCGCGCTGCACGCGCGCTCACCGCTCGCCGTCTCTCCTCGTTCCTCCCTCACTCTCCGTCCGCCGATGTCCCCTTCCCACACCGCCGCGCATCCCGCGCGCCATCTCTCGAGCCCGGCGAAAGGCGTCCTCACCCTGCCGCCGTGGCGCCATCTCGTGGCAAGGCATGCAACTGCATGCCTCTCCTAACAGCGTTAGTGCACACAACGCAAAAGAGTTTTAGAATAGCGTTTCTCCGCCGCGACGCAAAAGCCCAAGCATCAAGCGCTTGCGACGCCACCACGATACGGTCAAAATTTTCATTTCGCACACGAAATGCTTTAACTTCAGAAATAACAAGTTTTTGGTCCAGACTCCAGAGTAACATTTTAGATTTGTTTAAACATAAGAATGCGACGCGAGCGGTTGACCTGTCGTGTCCGCTTGAACCGCCTCGGCAAGAGATGTCTAGTGTAATGATCTTTGCACATCATACCTTCGCCAAGAAATGTTTCGAGCGTCGCAAGCGTCAAGTTGCCGGTGATCGTTGCTAAACCGAGTGCAATGACATTCCGTATTGAAAATCGCAGTCGCGAGGATGCCGCTGACGTCACACTCACAAAGCCGCCAAAGAACAAGCGAAAAAAAACGCTTGTTCAAAAGCGTTTTTTTCGAACTGTTTACTGATCGTTACATTGGTCGTACTGTTTATTAATTATTATTCTTATGCGAGACTCTTGGAACGATGCAAATGCCCTACTTTGAGCTCCAGACGGCGTGAGCGCGATCTTGTTTTTCTGTATATATGTATTCATGGATTAATTGATTGCCCAGATCTCACATCTGCTAATAATATTCACGTCCCCAGTCGAGTTTTGCGGGTTTCTCCAACTTTCCATGTTAATCACATCATCCAAACCAGTCCCATGACCCGTATTCAACACATCTACAATACCTTCAGGGGAGCAGATATTGATGTTTTTAACCCAAACTTCGTAGCTTTTAAGACTTTTGTAGCTAACCTGTGAACATTTTGTTGTGCACCATTACCAAGGCGTCAAGCTGTTCATGAGCACAGAAAAAAACTAATGAATGAAATGAATGAATAAATAAATGAAAAGAGGCCGCAGACATAATCCTAGGAGCCGCCTTTTTAAATCTGCTCGTCTTGGCTTTAGCCAACTTCACATCACGAATCCTCTTTGCAGGAGCGTAAAGACTCTTTGCGTACGCACGCAATTTCCAAACAAATAGCGTACGCTAAGATAGCACACGCAAAGCACAAAACGTGAATAGCGTTCTGCGCATCCGCAGTGGCGACGAGCTATTCTTTTATTCTTTGCATGCGCAAAGCTTTAGCGTGCGCCATCCTAAAACTCCCTAGTTCTGATGCTTTTGCGAAGCGTATATGTACCTTGATGTTGGCCTTGCCGCCGTGCGAAACGCTCACATCAGAGCTGCACGTGGTACAGAATCCATACTTGTCGCTTTTCTGTGAAGTGACAAAGCACGAAAACTCAGTCGGGTATGATCTCAGAACTTGATTCTTTTGAAAGCGCCTTTGATCGTTCAACCAAACGCGGGAAACACAAAGAGTAGATGAGCGTCCCACACTTCCCTCAACGACCTGACAAAGTCAACTGAAGCATAGCGCACCCACGATCATATATGCCGTGTTCCAAAATGAGCTCGAGCTTACTCCAGAGCAGAGGTTTCGTACCTTGGTGTTTGAAAATCTACCCTCCTTTTACGCTGCTGTTGTAACTGAGTTGTCACGTGGTAACCCGCCGGACTAACCTAAACCTACTCTCCAGTAACTTGCAGTAAAACATGCATAATAATTATAACAATAAAAAAGAAGAAAAAAATTATTACGGCGTTTATTTTTGGGAAATTTGAGGTCGTGAGATGTGATTAAAAATTTGGGAGGCTCCCGGACAATTTGGGAGAGTTGGCAGGTATGCACCATGCCACCGGGCGATTCATAAAAAGGTCTGTCAGGCGACGGCTCGCGCCGTCCCGCGTTGTCGGAAACAGGCTAACGCGAAGAGGATCTCCAGCTCTCCAAAGGGCGCTTGCCAGCTCCGGTGCCCTTCAACAAGCCCACGGCGGGAGGAGGGAGAGGATGTCCCTACCTTGGGAGAGCAGCAGGGCCACCATCTCCTCGTGGCCCTCCCGGGCCGCCTCCATCAGTGGGGTGTAGCCTTCGTCGTTCACCTCCTCGATGTTGGCCCCCCGCTCCAGCAGCAGCATGGCCAGCTCCACGTGGCCCCCACACGCCGCCAGCGTCAGGGGCGACTCAAAGCTGTCCGTCGGCATGTTCACCTGCATGCAGGGGGGGCACCGCTGAGTGGGGACGTCCTCCCTGCCGACTGCGGCGCCCAGAATGCGCCCTCCACCGGCGTGTTCGGCGTCCTACGCTGCCCGGGCGTCAAAAATGGTCCCGAAGTAGCGACAGACTACGTCGGAAGAGCCACCATATGGTGCCGTCGGATGTCGCCATCCCGACGGTTTGTCATAAAAGATGAGCAAATGCGAGCGTTGCTGCCGTCACCCAAGTTTACGTGGAATAGAGGTCATACGGGCTTGATGACGCTGGCAAAGACCGGGGAGCACAGAGTGCTTCGTGTGCCGTTCGTGCTAGGCTTTTCTACCTTATTATTATTTACTTATTTTTAGACGTCTCACCTAAAAGGGGAACGTAGATATTGTGCAACGAAAATAGGCGTCAATTTTGGGGTGCTTCCATGCAACGCATTTCCAGCTCAAAATTTCCAACGCCACCTGAATACACCCGTAGATAGCGGTGTTGCGCAATCGCACTGGCAGCATTTCTCTTAAAGTGTCTTTGGCTATGCGTACTCAATGAACCACTCAAAGTTCTTTAACTGCAACGATCTCCAAAATACCAATTTTCAATCAAATATATCACCTAAAACTTGCGGCCGTATCATATAAACAGCCTACACAGATTTCTTTATTTCATTTATTATTATTTTATTTTATCTATTATATTTTGTACTTAATTTTATTTTATTTTACTGTATTATTTTACAATATATTTATTTGGATATTAAATTTTATTGTTTCATTTTTATTGTTTATTCTATATTCACTTGTTGCATTCGTGTATTTTAATTATTTTAATCATTTTTCTTTGTACTGACTTTTTTTTTTTCATTTGTTTCGTTTGGTTTTTTGTGTATCGTTTACTAGTATAAGTTTATTTCACGTTTAAATATTTGTTTTGTTCAATTGATTCCGTGACTAACAAATAAATGTGTTCCATTTCATACTATTAATTCTGTTACATGAAAACAAATCTGTTGCATTCGATACATGCATTTTATTTCACTACACTTGGCACGCAGACATTGTCACGCCTCAAACTTGAAACAGTGTTTTTTTTCTTATTTGCATCTTAAATTTGTTGTTTTTGTTGGCACGCTTGCATTAAAATAAAAGAATTTATCCTTCCAGACCAACTGTGCTAGCATAACTCAAAGACTCCAGCGTCCCTCATAGGCAGAGGTGTGCCCACCTGTGCCCCCGAGTCCAGCAGAAGGCGTGCCACCTCCACGTGCCCGTCCATGGATGCCTCCATGAGGGCGGTGTGCATCTCGTCCGTCTTGTGCTCCTGGTCTGCACCGGCCTGGAGCAGGAACCGGACCATTTCCAGGTGACCTGCAAGAGAAGAGCAGGTGCTGAGCGCTTCTCGGGCGCCCGCGTCGCGTACGCCGTACGCCACAAGGGCCGACACCACGGTACCTTGGAAGGCGTCTCCAACCTACATTTGCTGTGTCCAAACAAGTGGTCCCTGCATTTTTGCCCGAGTTGACCGGCCAAGAACCAACCGCCCGCTCAACTTTTCTAAAGATTAGGCAAAAGATTTGACTAGACGCTGCTTTTATTTTTGGTAAGTTTCTTTGTACTGCATCAATTAAAACGTAGGCTTAAACCTATCGAACAACCCCCCTGCTTTCGAGGAAGTGCTGCTAGGCGAGCGCCTTCTCCCGAGCAAAGATGTATGTGCCTGGCTTGACCCTTCAAGTGATACGGCCAACTATGCTCGTTCCTATGTGGTTTCAGCTTCCGCTTCCTTCCCGCACCTCCCGACTGGGCCGTTAGTGTCTTTACGTGCAGCGGCATGTATGAGGATACAATGAAAACAATGTATTTTTATATCTTGTCGTTCCGCCTTTTTAATAACACACAATTTTTTTTTTTTTTTGTCTAGGCAATTTTTTTTTGCATGCTTTTTTGTAGTTAGGAAACCGCAAATTTTTGTTGTTCCGCTTAGCGCTTCCTGACGACCACAGAGATCTAGAAATTACTCACAAACTCGCTATTTGATGACTGTGAAAACGACGAAGTTCCAGATGCGAATAAATGAAGGCCAAGTAAGAAATTGCAGTGTGCCGTAGTGTGCCTCAAAAAGTAAAATACGTATGTCGTAGGTACATCAATTTACTTTTTGCCTGTACCTAAGTGAGTCTTCAATAAATAAATATTTTTTCACGTAGCACACTATGTTACCGAGACCAAAATCTGTGTTTGACACGCAGGAAAAAAAAACGGCACTCAAAAGTTGAAATGCAGTACAAATTCATTTTCAGTTCTCTCCCACGTCGTGATCCAACTCGCAGAGTCCAACAACGAGTCTAATAACCGTCGAGGTATGCACATTTGTATCCTACATCACCGCGTTTGCTCCAATATACACCGACCACCATACTAGTGAAATGGCCAAGAATGACGAGGTATATTCAAATATAAGCCGGCCCTAATTTTTGAAGAACTGGAAGGGAAGAGAATTCCTACAAACAGTAATTTCACTTCTTCACTAGTCACCCCATCTAGTGATGGAAAACTATCAACAAATGGACTATTGAATCTATGTATGGCTTCACGAGTTGTCCGTCGATAGGTTTATGGTAGTTGAATAGCTATAGTTTGTACTACAGATAGTTTTAGGATACAGTCGAGCCCGGTTGTATCACACTCGGGTATCTTGAATTATTGTTTATATCGAACAGACCAAACATCCCCTTGAAGATCACATGTCATAGTATAAAAGCGTTGTCTTTTTGTATCCAATTCCCATGGGGGGACCTCAATATAGCGAACGATGCCTGGCTGCTCGTTGCTTTTCCTGCAATCCGATTGCACGGGTGGCGAGCACATCCCTTGCATTGCGTGGCTGGCAGACCGCCAAGCCAGCATACATGCCGGGAAGATACCACAGTGCAGCGAAAGAGCAGTTAAAAAGAGACAATGAACCGTAAAAAAAAGTGGAGGACGGCAAAAACAAGCGGAAGAGCACGTGCGCGAGTAGGGAGAGCAGGGAGTGCTTGCTGTTGGAACGGTAGCCTGCGCCCTTTCCCCGAACACTGCTGATGCTGTGCGACCCCTAGCCCCAAATTAAAATAAGCAAGAAAGAGTCTTTGGCAAGTCGAGTGTGTTGACAACAAGACAACAACGGTTGTGCAATCGCACTTTGAACGCCTTATCTTTGTTTACCTTTTTCTTTTGCCGTTATTGCTTTGCCTCCCCCCCCCTTTTACTTTTGCCTTTCTTTTTTTGTTGTTGTTTGAACTTAGTGACCTTTATTTTTTGCTGCATGCTAGACTTTGTTAATGAATCAAGAGATTTTTTTATGTGTCTCGCTTTTCCGCTTTTTTTTTTGTTTTTATTATTTATGCGTTTTGTTGCTTATGCTGTGTGGAGGTCACGGCCAGGTGCGCGTGTAAGCGCGGCAATGTTTGCGGTCTCCGCCCACTACGCCTACTGTGTTTAGTGGCTCTTGGATGCTCTATTTAGTAAGCTCCTGCTTTTCACGACCTTCGGTATTAGCAGAGAGCCCAGAAAATTTCAACTCGAGCTTAATTTAACATATTTTTGTATATCAAATTATTGATATATCAAACTATTTTACGATCCCCTTTGAATTCAATATATCCGGGTTGGACTGTAATCGACTTCCGACGTGATATTGAAAGTTCCAAAGCAGCCGACTATCGATGATACCGTCGGCAGTTCTTTGCCACTGACAACTAGATCGGGCTTCCACCATGGACGGTATTGACGCATTTGCACCAGCGTCACCGATGCTCGTCTGAGCGCCCTCTTACCTTTGTAGCAGGCAAGGGTGAGCGCCGACTCCTTGAACTCGTTGGAGTGGGTGTTGATGGAGGCGCCCTGTTCCACCAGCACCCGGGCGGTGCTCACGTGTCCCGCCGAGGCCGCCTCCATCAGCGGGGTGTGGCCGTTCTCGTTGTGGTCCTCCAGGTTGGCCCCCGCATGCACCAGGGCCCGGGCCACCCCCTCGTGACCCCCGAGGCAGGCAAACATCAGGGGGGTGTGGCCTGTACAACAGGGAGTTCGTGGGATGAGCCCCGGGGAGCTCGGAACGGAGGGGCACAGAGGCAAACGTCGGCGGTCCCCGGGGAAAGGGGGGGGGCCCAGATTGCCGACGAAGCTCTTTCAGACACGAACACGAGGTTGGCGACTAGTCTTTATAGCTTTACTCTGCAAGAAAGCACCAAAATCGGGGCTTTCATTCTTAGGCAATTCTGTTGCATACGTGAAACGTTCTAGCATCACAAGCGTTTAGCGATACATTCACGGCACTCTTCATCAGACAGTTTAACGCGTACCATGTGTACACTTGATAGTTGTTCCTAGAATGAAGCGATAATACCGCTAATGGGCTGAGGAACCTGGCAATCTTCCAAAACTTTCCATACCCTCGAGTACTTCCTCGCCTACCTCAACCCTCACCCCTCACCAACCACCCCTCTGTTACATGACCTCCCCATTAGCGAATCGGCATCTAGCTCCTCGCTCCTTTTCTTCCCCCCATCGACCACTCGGTGTCGAGCCTCCCGGCCACGCTTTTATCCGGGCTTCACTTTCACCTGGGCTCCACGAAATGCCGAACACCTGGCCAAAGAATGTTTCACGTTATACACTAAAGTTGACACACAACTGAGCAGCCCAAGCGCGTCGAAGCAAACTGAAAGAGCAAGAAGTATCGCCTGCTTTCTTTTTCCGCTCGGCCGTTACTCTCTTTCTCATTCTTTCTCTCGGTACCGCCGAAGTAGGCGCTTATGCTTGGCCATGTTTCACCCCCGTCTTTACACCGTGCCTGTGAAGAAAATAGACTTCACACCGCGGCAACCCTTCTGCGGGCCGCCTCGACCGTTCCTTCGCATGCTGTGTCAACGCTCGCCACGCCCCAAGAGCGTCCCGTTGATTTAACGATTTGAGAGGTTGGAACGCCGGAAGCGGCACCTCATTGAGAAATCTTTTACGGCCGTCCCCTTTCCGATAGATAGGCGTTTAAACCATTCTGAAACTTTGAGACTAAGCCGGGACAAAAGGTAAAACTTACCTCGACCCTGCGTAAAGCCGACTAACGCACAATGCGTTGTGCATTTGCATCAACATGTTTCCGTGTGTTTCAATCTGTTGAGTCTGTTTTGCCCGTTATGCTTTTTGGTGTAATCTGTTGGGAAATAAGACACGAACACACGACACATTCTGCGTCAATCGGCATTATGCTAAGTATCCAGCTTAGTTATAACTTATAACTAGGGATAAAATCCGAGAAAAAAAAATCCCAAAGACAACTCGAATTTCTAAAACATTTGACAATCAAATTTTCGCCCATTCGGATTTATCCGATAAACTTAGAATTTCAGAATCAAAACGTTAAAAAAGATCTATACAGGCTTGATCATACTGACAAAGGGCAGGGAGCACGGAATGTGTCCCACACAAACCACAGCCTGTGTGTTGTTTGTGCTAGAGCTTTTCACTATTGTTATTACTGTAAATGCCTTAATTTTCGCGAGAACCCAATTTTCACAAATCGCCTACAATTCGCAAAAAATAGGTCCCGCAAACAGTTCCGGTTAAAATGTAAAAACATTGCAATCTATATTGAGATCCCACCGCGTCGCGAAAAGTAGCACCCGCGAATTGATCCAAAACTTCAGCTTTGACCTAAATCGCGAAATTTGAGCCCGTGAAAAACAAGTGCAGTATCTATTTTTTTTTTTATTTTAAGGCAAAAGCTTTAGTTGTCTCATTATGCAAAAAAAAAGCGGCGGTGTTGTGCCCGAAAGATGGACAAAAAATATGTCATCAAGCACGTGCCGCTCACGCTCAAGTGCGGAAGCGTGATGTCCCCGCCGGAGCACCATGTGCAAAAGGTGCTCTTCAGACTTGTGTGTGCTCGTTGTGTGCTTCGTGCAGTGGACTGAGAGGTGACCGCGTCTACATCTTCGGCCTCGACATCTGCAGCAGCGTCTACATCTACGGCGGCCTCTGCAGGCAAACATGGCCGCCCACCAAACACGCCACAGCAAAGAAGGCAGGCTGTGGCGTATCTGCGTGGGCGGCCACGCAAATAGAGCCACAGCAAGGAAGCAGGACAACGTCGAGGATGGCGCCTAGGATGTCATCCTCGACGTTGTCCTAGATGCCATTCTTGACGTCGTCCTAGAGGCTAGAGGTTGACGTCCTAAAGGTCTGTTCTAGGCGTCGTATTTGACGTCCTCGACGTCCTCCTGGATGATGTCCTTGATGTGTGCACGGCAATGCACATGCTTTCGCATTCCCACACGTAAGCAGCCTTAAGTGTCTTCCTGTAATTTTAATGCGAATAGCATTCTTTGGATACTTCACGCACATTTTCGTCTATGTATCTATCTATCTATCTATCTATCTATCTATCTGGCTATCTAACCTCTTACGCCGCGGGTCGATAAATAAATAAAAAAGACCGGCGCCGGCTGGGATTCGAACCAGTTGACCCTTTGATCAGCAGGCAGGACAGCGCTAACCACAGAGCTATGAAGGCAGTCATTCACCGAATACTAAACATTTGTTTATATCTTTACCATGGACGCGCTAGCGCTGTCACAGCTACCGGTGCGCGCGTTTCATGCACGAGGGCTAGCTCATCCTCCCGCGCTCACCCTCTCCCTCTAGTCACCCTCTCCGGCTGAGACCTCTATCCCGCAGCTGGCTCCAAGCACCGGTGCCCTGAGCGGTGCCTGACTGCCTGCTGCCGGCGCGCGTGCTCGGCGGAGATGGGCTCGAGCTGGCTGAGACGGCGCGTGGCTCAGCCTCACGGAGAGCGGAATGAGCCCTCGTGCATGGAACGCGCGCGCACCGGTAGCTGTGACAGCGCTGTAAGCGCGTCCTATGGTAGAGATATAAACAACACGTTTAGAGTACCGTTGGTTGAGACTAGCTGAGACGCCAGAAAGTCTGGTCGGTACCGTTTTGAGTGTTTGTGCGTATGGCGCGTGCTTTGCTCGCCTTCCTAAGTGACACAAACGCACGTGCTGGGCTGCGGAGATCGTGCGCAGGGCTGTGAGAAGTGTCAACAAATTTAGAATCGCCTCAAGAGTGGGCTGGCGTATCTAGAGTGTGCCGGCCACCTGACGAACGCGCATAACTCCGCACCGTTTGATGCTATTCGCATTAGCGGAGCCAATCATTCCCAAAGGATGGGTTCTTGCTGATTTTTTACAGCGAAGCTGTTTATGGTTAGGGTTCCGTGGATTTCTGGGTGCAGTGACTAAAAACTCTACGCTCGCACACCTTCCCCGCATAAAAGAGTCGAAGTAAATAACCAAAGTAAAACATTGACAAACGCACGTGCAAGATGCCTTTTATTTTAGGCTTTCGCTTTAGAACAGTCACTGCTGCAGATGCAGGTGCCGCACACACATGCCTTCCCCATATAAAAGATTCGAAGTAAATAACTAAAATAAAGCGCTGACGAATGCACGTGGAAGATGCCATTTGTTTTAGGCTTTTGCCTTTGACCAGTTACTGCTGCAGATGCCTGCACGTGCCCCGTGTGGAACACCCTTCCCTGCATTCTCCTTGATGCTTGGGTAATTTAGCAATAGGTCTGTTCAGTAGATTAGTTATCAATGGGCACCATTTTCAAAATCAGCAGGCTCTCAGGTAGATAATAAAGGTTTCTCAAAGATTTGCCGCTGTGCGATTCGGAGTCGGCCATGTTGCGTGCTTAGTTTCCTTCCGCTCTCCCAGGGTGGCAGTCCCGTCGCGTGTGTCTACTTTCCGCCGGGTGGCAGTCCCGTCGCGCGTGTCTAGTTTCCTCCGGCTCCTCGGGACGGGTCTGTGTTGTGTGCTAAACAGCTTCGCTGATCATCCACCTTCTCACAGTGAAAGGAATCAAGATTTTTTTAAAATTATATCTAGGGCTTATGATTTTTTTTATTATATCTTTTAATGCGATAGCATTATCTGTATCATGGAGCGAAGCGGGCAGCGTCGGTAACCGCGAAAAACGGCACCTACATTCCCATTTCCTGATTCATTCCGCCTGGACACCGCAGAATGGACGCTAAAGCCCGATTCACATGATGAGATTCTGCTCGATATTTTCAGTCACGACGTCGCCCAGGCTACAAAAGAAGTGTGGGCGATAGCTGCGATGCTCGACGTTGATACTGAAAATCGCAAGCAGAATCGTACGAAGAGAATCCGGGCATAACAAGTCGACGACGGCCACTGGTAACCATTATCAACATCTCCTTGTATCTACTGTTTACATCGGGTCTACTTACCCCAACCAACCTCCCAACTTAAATGTCTTCTGAGGCCTGCACCAACTTCGTATCGTAACGTTTGGTCTACTGGCTGCTGTCCTTTGAACGAGCAGACGACAGTTTGAATGATCAGACGGCTGTTTGAACGTGCCCTGCGGGTGGTCCAACAAGACGGTCTTCGCACGTTCATGTCGGAACAAAATGAACAAATCTGAAGACCATAAGTATCCCTGAATTCAACCCAAAGTGCTTCCAGCACAAGCAATTCTAGTCCGACGGTGCCTGGTTTCCTTTTCACGGCACCTATCCACGTTCTCCGACAAACCGAGCAGGCAGAAAACGCATGAAAACTGATCTTCAAACCTTTTCCGCTTCTTTTGGTACTGCCCCAGTCGCGGCGTTTTGACGAGAAGGCAGGTTTTAGTCTGGTATCTTCCAAAACAACAGGGGAATGCCCGGCCCGCACCATGACTTCCGCCCACAGCCCCAGACCGCAAGTGCGCCCGACGCACCACCACTGCAACGCGACATGAGAGTCGAGTCGGTGTGTAGAACATAACAAAACGGACGGCCACCGTTTTAGCATTATTTTTAATATTATTTTTTAAAATTTCACCAACTCCTAGTTGAGCTCTAAAAAAAAAAAAAAAAAAGATAGACAATAAATCTTTTTGCAAAACAATGTCCGCGTATTTAGTTTCAGGTATGTACAATTTCAATTAGAATTTCGCACAGCTTGCCAAATGTGGCGGCCTTTACTGCCGCAGTCCGTATGTGAAGTTCGAGCACCCGGCACGGCTTGAACCTGGGTCAGTGCCAGTCGGATGCTGTAGCCACTGAGCTAGAAGTGCAGCCAACGTTACTAGATTAAAGTCAGTTGAGAAGCTTCCTAGATTGCCTGGGGCCTCAAATACAAAAGTGCCGGTGACAGCGGCAGGTTTTGGATGAAAATATTAAATAAATTAATAATAACTAAAAATAAAAAAATTAAATTAAAATACATAACACAAGAAATAATTAAGATTTAAACAGTATGTTAGAGTAAATTAATAGTGTGTTTTCTTTCAATAAAAATTCAGATATAAGTATGCCACGTCTTTGTCTACTTGTCCGTCTCTGTTTCTTCGGCGCTTTCGTCCCATAACAAGAAATAAAGAAATCATAAATGAAGTCAAAAATGAACAAATAAAACAATAGAATAATAAAATAAATATATTAAATAATTTTTAAAATCTGGAAAAATAAATAAAAATTAGACAACAAAAACACTAAACATCTTGCAGAAATGACACACAGAGCGTGGTTCGTAAAAGACACATTCTGAGCTTCCTGGTTTTTTTGTCAGCATGATCAAGCCTGTAGTATCACACTTATCATTACGACCTTTCACAACGTTTTAACTTAGAAGCCTGCATTCTGCATTAACGACATAAAACAAGAGAGACCACATCACTTCCATTTGGTCCCGGTGCCTCAATGGATGACTGAAACTGTTCCAGCCAGCATTACAAACATGAAATAAAAGTATGTGCAAGGAAGAATACAAGCCCGTTGTGTTTTAGCAGGGGGCATCCACAAAACACCCCGGGCACAGTCACGAGGGCAGCCCGTCATGCGCATAGTTTGCGCATCGGGAAAACGCGATCCCATGTACGCGTTACAAAGCCTCAACGTTGTGCCTCCAAGTAAGCTCGGCGGCAATTACGAATCCGGCGCGCTTTAAAGTGGGGGTTGAAAAGAGCGTCACGGAGGGGGCTGCGGAGACATTACCCTGTGCGGTCTGGGCGTTGACGTCTGCCCCGTGCTCGATGAGCAGCTTGACGATGTCCACGTGGCCCGCTGTGGCCGCCTCCATCAGGGGGTCATGTCCTTGAGGCCCCGGTCTTCCACGTTGGCACGCATGGCAAGCAGCAGCTGCGCAGTCGTATTTCTACTTTAATATCACTGCTAAATTTACATAGTCTTTTGCAATCGCAGAAAAGGAGTGGCGAGATCTGCACTATTGGTAAATTTGTGTGTTAATGTAGTGATCGCCCAAGACAACGTACTGTATATCTTTCTTTTCTTTTTTTCATTCAGTCTAGCCTGCGAGCCTATCCTGACAAAATAAAAATTAATAAAGCTTGAGCCCATAGAAAACTTTGTCCATTTTCTACTATACCAGTGAGTGACAGTGCGTCCCCTTCTTTCTAGAGGTACTGCAAAAACAGCTGACAACCAGCTGTGCTTGTTGCATAGGTTGCTGGAGTGTGTACGCAGGGTGCAGAGCTGTTGTTCCGGTCACAACGAACGCAGTCGTGGCTAAGCGCTCCTTGCAAGTGCCCGAATTACAGTTTGTGCAGTCTGGAGCTTAAAAGAAACGGCTGCAGCTTCACCATTTGCCACTCAAGGAACCACGTCGAAGCGTTTGGTGCAGACTCATCGGTGTGAGGGACCCCAGGTCTAAGGTCACCCGTGCATGCTCGGAACATTCCGTACATTGAAGTCGCCACTCCTTGTCCGATTCCAACGAGGAACTGGAGTCCTCGTCAAAGACTAGTTGCACTCTAACAACCGTACCGGCGTATGGAACCAGTCCCATGCTGTCTCTGTAGCGCAATGTATCTAGTTGAATTTCGCTCAGCTGTGATGTGTCCATGGTTATCGCAGCGAGGAAGGCGCCGATTCAGAAAATATGTCGGCGGCATCAGCGATCAGCGCAGTGAAACCCCGTGGTAAAACCTAACAGCACACCACCAGCTCGCCCTCAAATGCTCCCATTCTCCTACTGCTCTGCCGAAAGAACTTCCGGTTCCAATGCCGGAGTACACCACAACCGTCAAAATTACGCTGCGGCTTGTTTTGCGGTCAATTGGAGAGGAAGTAAAACTCAATATTTCATTCATTGTTCGTGTAATAAACAGAAACGAAAACGAATGCCTATTTGGCGTTCAGTGAACACTGAACATTTAATGTAAACGCTATTTAAAAAGTCATTTCATGGTCCCTTCAAGCGTATCTACACCGCGACCGCTTCCGAGAGGCCCCTCACCTGTGCCAGCTCGCAGTAGCCCGAGGCGCAGGCCAGGGAGAGCAGGCTCTCGCCCTCCTCCGTCACCTCGTTGACGTTGCGTCCCTCGTCCAGCAGCTCCCGCACCGCCCGCACGTCCCCTCGCTGCACGCCTCCGCCAGCGTCCTGGGAGGGGAGAAGCAGTCGGTTAGGCTCCAGGTTTGGAAGCAGAACCGAAGGGAAACGGGGACAAACAAGCCAAACGATGCAAGGCACAATTGCAACAGACATTTCTTGAAAAAAAAATATATATATATATACGCATAATAAGAGCCGTCTAGCAGCTGCTCGTCCGCACCAAGATTTTGACAAGGTACAAAAACAGAATTTCCGGGGAAGTATGCGCGTCTGTTTTCCATGTGCCGCTGCGCCGCTATTTGCCGAGATCCGATCACTTGAGGCGCGGGATCAAATACCGCGCTGGAAAGTAGACGTTGCCCGCACCCTGGCATACGTTCACCTGCTTTGGAGAACGTCGCGCGCCTCGAATGCGCTGTGCCGCTATTCGCCAAATTCAGTCACGTGAGGAGCAGGATCAACATGCCGTGCAGGAAAGACGGCGCTACAGGGATGAATGCGCAACTCTGGCTCCCGTAGGGAGCCTATACAGGAACTCTAGGCTGCACTAAAGCCCCTTCATGTTTCAAAAGTAGTGCAAGGTGCGTCGATGCACGAGGTGCATGCAGCCTTTGCGAAGATCATGGTGGCACAGCGCAGCCCTGAGCTAGATTTTAGACGCCATGTTCTTCCCAGAAGTGGCGCGCGGCGCGTGTCTCGAGCATGTCCACAACAATGAATGGCGCCACTTTTCCCAGGATAGAGGGGCTTTAGGCTGCATGGACACACAGCGCCACCTGGCAACGGTTGTTGAAACTAACGCATGCAGCGGCCAATGGGAGCCCGTCGCCGCGCGCCAGCCAATGGGACCTTTGGGATCAGGAAAACTAGGCGCCGTTTTCGCGCTTCAAACTGATAACGTCGGCTCGCTCCACAAAACAGTTAATGCTTTCGCATTAAAAAAAAAAATTGCACAGTCCGGTGTAGCGATGTGACTTCCGCCACTCAGTCTCTCCTCTCCACTTCTCCGTGCGGTGCAGGGGTATCGATTTCGAGCAGTTGCGTGTTTTGGCTTTATTAAAAAACTATGAGACTCTGTAGCAAAATATTAATTAGGTAGTCTTCTGACACCACAATAAATCGCCTGGAAAAAGATGAAAGAAAGATTTTGGGGAGTTTAACGAGGTTCGAAATTTTTCAAACCTTTCGAACTCGAACTTTGGAAGGTTTGTGGCATCCGTAGTAGTACAGACCACCCCATCCACTCAAAAACAGATTGGCTCCAACGGCACTGCAGCCTTACACTGCTGCGAGAACACGCCACTTTGTCTAGCAACTCAATTGCAGATGCTCTCGTGCAAAGAATACGCCAGACGAAGCTATGCGCTTGTGCGAGCAAGTTCGAGGGCATCGGAGTATTGGGAAGACGATGCTAAATTTTGTTCACCCCTAAGCTGACGGTGCGGTGGAAGTTCGTCCAAGCGCAGAGAACGGGTTCGGGTGACTGAAGGAAGGCGGTCGATTAATCCGGCGAGTGCGTAGCTCTTAACGTCAGCTTAGGGGTGACTGGAATGAAGCCTGGACAATGTGGCAGGGAAGAGCAGAGTGTGGGGAGACGTACCTAGCCGGGTGGTGGGCGGTTCCCTGGGGTGGCGGTGGGGGTAGGGGGCCACGTGCTCGGCACGCATGCGAGTGAGGGCGGCCGCCGCCTCATCCAGGGCGCAGCTCACGGACGTCGTCAGCCGCCGCAGCACCTCGGGGTCCGCAAACTGCTTGCCCTCCAGGGACAGCTTGCTCAGCCCTGCAACAAGCAAGAGGGGGCCGGGGGGGCCACGAGGGACGCCGTCTGGGTCTCTCTATCCACCGGTGCATTGCCGCCGGAGAGGGACCTCTTCAGAAACGCCACACTACTCCCAGAAAAACGTAATTCTTTTCTTTTGAACAATCATAACCATTGAATTTTTAAAAAGATTTTTTGTGAGTGCCTGAATAGAGCATGTCACAACATTAACCCCTCTTTTCAATAAAAAAAATAATTAGAGAAAAATTAAATGATGAGACTTATTTGAGCAGTTAAGAAACAAACAAAGTTTTTTGGGAGAGCAGTGGCCCTTCAAAGCGGCCCAAAAAGGGTTCCTGAGATTGTCTTTTTATGGAGTGAGCTATGTGCCCTGAGCATCCTCCAAAACCAGGAACTACAATCATGCATGGCCTTTTTCCATATCAAAAATCTGATAAAGCATTGAGACATCCTCTTTTCCCTATGTATATCTTACAAAAGGAGGGGCATGTCACGACGCCATATGGCATTAAGAGGCCCTGGAACTTTAACTACTGGTGACAAGCCCAGTTACATTAAGAATGGTCCCCCTACCACATTGCAAAGTTAATGTCATTTCAATCGAACGGCATTACTGGATCGACCAATCGGTGCCAGCCTCTCTTGGCGCAGCGCAGTGCACGCACGACACTCATACTCAGGGTTGTGAGCTGATTCGCCCACCCTATAAATGTAATTCAATGGAACTGACATTAACTTTGCCGCACGAAAGGGGCTATAAATCTCTAGCAAACCGGTGCCACATGTACGCTGGCTCGTACGTTACGAATGCTAATGCACGGTAGCAACGAAACCCTTTTGAATCTTTCTCCCCGATCCAGTGGCATTAAGAGAGCGCTGGCTGCCCCACAATCTCGCCACAGAACTCACAAGACCACCCAATGTGCAAATGCTTCGAACGAGGGCCCGGTGAGATGCAGGAGAAATTACTCTTTCCTCACACATCAGACGTCGAGCCACGAAACGAGTAAACACGACTGGAGCAAACACACCCGCCCTGCAACGCAATCGTCGGCAACTTCGCGATTTTGGAAGATGCCGGATGAGGGAACGGACGCCGGGACGATCGAGATGCTTCCAAATACTTGCTTTTGCAAAAGCCTTCTGGGCACAGCCTAGCAAATCTGCAATCCAGAGAGTGTATTCTCTTCTCCATGCGAGTGTGTGAATCCGCGAGAAAAAGAGGGGAGCAAAATGGAGTAAACAAGGAACAAAAAGACGAGCCAGATGGGAGGAGTGATAGAAGAAGATAGCAGATAGGGAAGTAAAATAAAGACAAAACAACACATAAATGAAAAGGTCTTAGGGCTGGATCTCTTACGTCGCTTACCAGAGGACAACACAGATTGGGCACGAGCGCTGTGTCATCATTTGAGTCGTGTTCAGTCGGTGAGGACGCCAGCCAAACACTGACGCAGCACAAGTGTCCAAACACTGATGCAGTACACGTGGCCCAACACCGATGCGGCACATGTGTCCAATCTGTGGCCTTCGGTGACGTAGAAGATCCGGCATTATGGCCCTAGCAGGTGTTTGGCAAATCGAGAGAGGAAAAAAGGGATGTGGGCGTCCCCACCTGTGGCTTCGAGGAGGGCTTCCAGCCGCGCCTGTGTGTCGGGGTCCACGCTGCCCACTTGCAGCTCAGGGCTGTCTCCGCGGCCACTTTCGGAGGACAGCAGGAACTTGGACGTGTCCAGCACTGGCTCTTCCTCCAGCTCTTCGGGGTCCAAGATGAATGACTCGGCCTGCAGGGGACGCTTCTTTCCGTCACACAGCACCCCGCACTCCTTGCGCCCCAAGTCGCATGGTTCTAAGGGGACAAGGTCCGCCACCATGCGGCCCACGACACGGTTTGAACCGGTGTTACTGGGTCGCTTCTGCTGTGGAACTTCCAGCGTTGGGTAAAGTACATTTTAAAAGTCCTTAAAGTAAAGTACAAAGTAAATGAGAGGTCATGTGCTTCAAGTAAAGTACTAAGTACACTGGGTACAATGTACTTGAAGTAAAATACTAGAAGTACAATGCACTTTTGAAGTAAAGTACAAGTACTTTTTAACAGAATCTTTGATGATGTCCTTTCATTCCCCTGTACAATGTCTTTGTTTCATTTTTAATTTGGTATGCACTACTGGCGGTGCACCAGTTATTTTCAGAAATGGCGGCGAATATTGAATAATATCAAGTTGCTTCAGCGTTGGCAAAGCATCATTTTGTGAGACAAACTTAACAAGACTAAATTTGGGGAATGTCCATTTAAAGGGATGGTGAACCGAAATTTGGATTCCAGAAAAACAATGCAGGAGATGTAGGCGGGACGCTACAATCCCTACAACACTACTCGTAAGGCGATATCTAGAATGGACGGCCGTATTTTGAGAAAGAGAGGTCGAGATTAAACAAGGTTGACGAGGCGCGTGACGTCAACGTACCTAGTTTCCTCCTCTCTTCGCTTCGCTCCCTCAAGGCGGCGAAGCAGAGAAGACGCGAGGCCGTTCTTTCTCCTTCTCAGAGAAACATGACGTCAACAAACCTGTCAATTGCGCCTCCTTTTCTTGAAAAATACGGTCATCCGTTTGAGATATCGCTGTGTGAGTGATGTTTTGGTGTTTGTGGCATCCCGTTGCACGCTTTTGCCGCGTGTTTTGTGGAATCCAGATTTCGGTTCAGCATCCCTTTAAGTCGAAAGTCGTACTTTCCTCAGAAAGTACCAGAAAAAAAATACTTAAAGTACAAATACATCAGAGAATGTACTTCACAAGTCTTCTAAACCTCCTTGGAGTAGTACTCAAAGTACTTCCCAACACTTGGAACTTCCCATAGACTAGGAATAGCCAAACTGCGGCTCTTTTCAAGTCCAAGTCCCCGCAGCTCCCTCGTAAGTGTGTCTGTCCCCCTTCTCCCATGTCTCCACAACAAAAATAGTTCCAAAATTAAAAAAGAAAAACTACAGCCTTGGCAGTTTTGTACTACACTACGTGTAGATACAGCTGGAGTTCTTTTTGACACACAGACGTGTCCAGTAACCCTGTTTCCTTTATTGTTCTAGAAAGAATTTCGGACAGTGGCCGGCTTGTGAACCATGCATTCATTTTTGCTTAGCAGTTGAAGAAATGTTCTGCTGCCTGGCGTTATTGTTATAGTCAACAATTATACTTGCCCCTTTGGAAAGGTCTGTTCCCTCCCCATCGTTCCTTGTTAAAAGTAGCGTAGTCCCCTCTTCCCCCCTTTTTTTGCGGCTCTCTGAACTTTTCCAGTGTTGTCTGTGGCTCTAACCCCGTGTCACTTTGGCCACCCCTGCCATAGACGATTAACGACAAAGGGTGTTTGAAACTGTGTCCGAATATTTCAGGCGCTGCCAGCGCATTTGACACGAGGTGTCTACTAGCTGCAAGTTTTGGATCAAAGCCACCTGTCATCAGCTCCATGTTTCTAAATATGGCAAAACGTGTAAAGATTTCTTTGTAGGCGACTCGGTGAATCTAGGCAAGTCTAGTGCACACATGTCACGCGCTTCTTTTTGCAACTTCAGCGGGCCGGGAATTTAAAAATGTTTTGATACCCACAGCAAAACGAGGAAATCTGTTATTAATGAAGCGAACAATATTTTTTTTTCTTTAAACTTTACGCTGCAAATAACAGCCTCATACATTCTGAGAGTAGTTTAGTCGCCCGAAAGCGCAGAGGAGGGTAGCCAATGAAGACGATAATGTTGCCCAACGCGCACCCCACAAGCGACGAGTGAAGTAGTTTTCCTTCAAAGCGGAGTACCACAAGTGAGTTGACATAATGACGTTGGTCTGAACCAACAAGAGAAGCCAACGCATGCAGCTTCTTGGACCAACCTGGTGTGCACATTCAATCTCTCATATTATTTTGTTCTGAAAACACTACAGAGAAGTCGAGCAGGGGCCCAAGCGGATAGTCCAACCTGAGTCACTACCAACAGGGCACCGCAGAGTGAGGATCAAGTTTGTATACTCGTCGCGGAACGGTGATTTTAACATATAACCCTTGCGGTATTTAATGTTAAGACTGGTCCAAGCTGTGTAAAGTTTGCATAGCAGGGCACTGGTTCCATACCTTTGTTGCACTGACTATCTAAACAAAAAATGTTTTCACAAACTGAAGAATGAGCAGTCTCTCTGAAGTGCATGTCAATTCGTCTTCAGTAGAGTTATTCTTTAAGGCAAGCATTTCAAGGCTGTTCGCAAAAAGTTGACTATGTGTTCCTTATCGTAATATTATCTTTGCTGCACTTCCATACTACTATTGTGTGCTTAATACATGTCATTATTCCTCCCTTTGTATAACTTCATGTGCAATAAAATGAACTAGCCCCTTTTTCCACAACCTCCAAAAGGAGGTTAGCAGTATTCGTTTGTAAATAAATAAATGCTGTACCCCGACTCCTATCGATCACGTCATACCACCCGAGGAGATGCGCACCCTCATGTGCCAGTCACAAATCTTTAACGAGACAGATTATACAGACAACATTCTTGCTGTTTGTTACAAGTGAACAAATTTAGCAGTTTGATTCTCTGGACAACTGTCAAATCTTTTAAATTCCCAAAATTTTGTAGTTATGTCTCGTTAATATGTACGCCATTAATATGGGGACAAACTTTTTTTTTTGTGGGGGGGGGGGGGTAAACACAGGGTGCATGATGTATTCGAGAATGGCACTTTTAGAAGTTTCGACAAAATATTTATCTATTACCACGGAACTTGGTACAGGTGCTGTTTTGTATTTGTGTTCTCAAGCTTCAATTCATAAAATCACCGAGTGGACACGGCTGATTTGATGCGGCTTCGAAAACGGCTGCATGCTTCAATCAAGTGGTCCTTGCTGATGTTGGCCATTGCATCCACAATGGCAAAATAACCGAGGCACATCCGGTTCCTCAGGGAGCTTGAGCTTGTACAACAAGCGCTTGGATTCGGATGACACGGTTTTTCTTGTTTTTGGGGGAAATAAACTGCCCTCTTCTCATCAGGTACGACTGGTATCTTGAGTCCTCATGCACCAAGAGCCTCATAATTGACTATTCCACCTCAAGCTGCTTGGTAATGGCCCTCATTGGCTTGTTGGGGTCGTCATTCACCAAACTGGGGCGTCCTGACGACATCTAACCGCTGGGGATGTTTTGTTTTTTTTTCCGCTTGGCCACAGATGCAACATCTCCATCAGAATCCGAAAGCTGTTTTCTGAGCTTGAAAACTAAATACCTTGACAGATTCAAGAAGCTGGGCTATATCCAAACCACTGTGGTCGGCGGCCAGGGCAGTTAGGACGGCATGCCTTTTCATTTCATGTGTTAGACCGGAAGCTGCCATATTGAAATAGATAAATGACTAGATAAATGACATAGATGTAGTGCGAGGCGAAAGTCAAGTGTTCAGACAGATGTAGTAAGAGTATGAAAAGTCATGCACCCTGAAGTTGTGCTCTCAAATACCTTGAGCACCCTGTACATGCATTTTTGTCTCGTTATTATGGGCTACTCAGATTATGGATGCTTTTGTAGGGGGACGGAGGTGTCCCTATTAACGAGACATAACTAATTTGCAAAACTGTAGACTTCCTACATATCTAATTCTATTATACAAAAAAAGGTTTATGAGGGTTACTGTTTTTTGTTCCTCAGTTTTTGGGTTTGTTTTTTTTATCTTCATAAAATGCTACTTTACAGCCTCCTTCAGGTCGTGCACAGTGCTGCGAAATGCAGGGGCGGTCGAGTAGCTCACCCTAACGCTACCAATGCACAAGCACTGTTGCAATGAAAGCCTTTCACAAGGTCCCACATTTGGGACCATATCTCATACAACGCTACACAGAGCTCTTTGAGCTAGCCAACAAAGGGTCATTAAATAACCATTGAAATCTACACAGAAAAAAGCTGAAGCACCTCACTCTCATTGCTTCTTACAATGTAATCGTAGGACCACTTTTCGAGGCAACTTAACCCCGTGTCAAAGACATTGAGTCCACGCAACTCAGAAAAGCAAACAAGAACCAATTACTGCACCCGACTAATATCTATTGCATCCCCTGAATGGAGGTTCAAACACCCTAGGCCAAAGCAACTGCAAGACCCCAGCACTTTGCAACTTCCTATCACGAGAGTTGCAAGGCAGTGAAGAGTTTTAGATTCCCGGAAAGTAAAATGATTTCCCAAACACGACATGCACCCGACTCCATGGCTGAGAGAAAAATAGGGGACCTATACTATCCCCCTTCGAATTTGTTCACACGTAGCCCTTTGTTCAAATCTCAAACTGTCTAAAAATGTGTTTTGCTCTGTTCCACTTGACATGTCAAGGATGGCTCTGACCGCGAGCAGATAGTACCGAAATAAGACGCTGCTATTTCACCTTATACTCCAACTCACTACAAGCCTGGCAGTCGAACTAAGGCAACAGGCATCATAGCTCTGGCAGGCTCCCTTGCTCGCACAGCAGAGCCACAACCTAAGGCAAGAAGCTTGTGCTATATGCCTTGGCTCTACCACTGCTGCAAAGTGGAACAAAGTAGAGGAAGTTACGACTTTACACAGGTAAAATAATAGCCCCCTCTCCAGGCAAGTAGCAAGAGCTCGCCGAGCAGATTCCTGTGCTCCTCACAAGATGCGAGCGATCTCTCCGTGTGCTGCTTGTAGATCTGAAGCCGGTGGAGCACTCGCCGATCGGCTCCAACTGATCCGCGGGAAAGTGGCGGAGCGCGTCGAGTGATCCGCAGAGGTTTTCTGCGCTGCTTGTTTTCAAGCAGTTTGATCCGTAGACATTTGCAACATTTCCGTTGCAATATTTGCATTAGTGATGACGCAGTCAAGATAGGGATTGCACCACCAGCACTTGACGATAGAAAGTTATGAGAATATCGTAGGGATGCGGTGCCGTCACAAGCTGTTCGAAGGTTGGTGAAGCAATACTACGTGGTGCCAAGGTGTAGAAGTTCCGTCCAAACGGTCGGAGTTGCGATCAAGTTGTGCAAAAAGTCACTCTTACTTGGGGGTATGCCTATTTCTCCGTGGCAAGATATTGATTGGTTGCCTTATAAGCCAAGGCAGTAAATTTGAGCTGTGTTCATACAGCACGACGACTTTTGTGTTGTATGCGGGGCTGGTGAGGCGTCGGAGGGTGGCGGCGGTGGAGAGAACAGCCGAACTGCGCCGTAGCAGTGGCGTTGGCAGACGCACGGCAGAAATTCCAGCAAGCAGTGCGGCTCTGTCTGCTGCATTGTATGCCCAAGAGCCGTCGCTCCACCACTGAGATTAAATGCTCAGAGCCCCAAATCTGCGAGCTCTCGCAATTCGCCAGGGGAAGGGGCCATAAAATTATGTTCAACCTACTCATGTGGCTCGTTTTTACTATATTATGAGATTGTCTCATTTCTACAATTATAAGATCACCTTCAGAGCTTTATTTTTCCTTCCATGCCCATTAGTATGTATGCTGCTGATGGCATGCCAATGATGGAAGATCCCTCCACTTCCAAACTGCAATCTATATCCAAGTCCCCCAGAAATTCGCCGTGTTCAAAGGCTTGTTTTCCGAGAAGCCACAGAGGAGTTCAATGCACCAGAAAGGCTGGCATGGACCTCATCTCTCAATAATTCCACAAAAAGCAAAGGAAATGAAAAAAAAAAAAGAAAGCAGAATGGACGCAATGGGTGATTGTTATGACACAAAGAGACTTCAAGAGCTTCAGAAACTGTTGGGAAGCACTGGGAATAGTGATTTTTCTCTATCATGGACTGTTTAATATTTCTGGAGGAAGGCCAAGTTTCTCCTGAGAGTTCAGATAACTGCCAACAAATATTGTAATAAAGTGGTTAAAGAGTGTGTAGTAGCCATAAATATTTAATATAGAAAAAATAAAAACACTGAGGACAAAATTTGAAAAGAGGGGCAGAAAGGTTTTTAGGCTAGGTGGCGCAAGCTACTGCCTGATACAAAGGGGAAATCCACTAGCCTCCATCCATCAAACCATTCATGGCTCAAGTGTCATCACTCTGAAGCGTAGCTTATTTACTGGCTCTAGGTGACTCCGGCGCAAGCTGCCTCCAGTATGCTCGGCAATGCAACGACAAACTCCCACTCAAAGCAATGTGTCGCAGGTGCTTATCTGCCAGTTTGTTTGGGGCTCCTACACTTCTTTTTAGAACCCGGAATCTGTGAGCTGTTGCTACAAAAGCAGCCGTCCTCGGAACGCTTGACAACGAGCTCCACCATTCCTGCGATATTCCAATAGTTGCTTCAAAAGGCGTCTGAAAACCAAACAAAAGCTCTACATTTCCAAGGGAGAAACGGCAAAGAATGTTATCTGCAAGGATATCTGCCGGCATCGGCGCATTCATAAGCTGACTGGCTCTGCCAGCAGCATTTCATCACTCTGAATTTATAATGTAGGCTCAGAACGTAAAAGAGAAAAAAATAGCATGTCTAGAGCAACTTTTTGCCTTTGACATATGCACACGTAGCACATTTACTACAACTTCCTGCAGTTGATGTACACACATTTTGCACGATTACTACAGTTTCCTGTCTTTAATATATGCACATATTTCACACGCTTATCACACTCCTTATCTTCGACATAGGAACACGTTTTTTTATGGCGATTCTTTTGGTGCATGTAACTATGGAAGAATATACTTTGAACACGGGCAACTGCAATGCGATACCTTCTACGTCTAACTGAGGAGTCACTTTAGTAAAATAACTGGTAGGCATTTCACATAATTCATTTGATGCAGACCCAGCAAAAACGCTGCCGCAGAGCGACCACAGCATTTTCAACAATCACGCTAGGCACCGCCGAAGGAATGCAACATGCCGCCTAACAATGCCAGGCCAGTTCTAAGCTCTAAACACTCCCACGGCAGGGTGCAACACAGATGGCACCCAGGGTGGAGCAATGAATGCGAATGGCGTTTTATCGGCACAACAAACGTCCACAACGGGCTCACAGCGGCCGCATGGGGTACGGGGACCCCCGAGGTGGCGAAAGCGGCCGCGACTTCAGAGTACTACACGTAGCCCAGTGCAAGGGCCGGAGAGCCTCGGGTGCCCTGTCGCTCCCCTCCGGAAGCTCCCGACAACGACAGCGGAGGTAGACACCGTCGCTCGGGCGCTTCACGAAGCGGACGGGTCGACGGCCGCCCTCACAACACCGATAAACCGCGACGCAGCCACGTGTCGCCCAAACACCGACGCAAAAAGCGCTCACGCTGCGGACTTTTCGCGTGAAAAACTTCCGAGATGAGCAGACACACACGCCGCCGTGGCGACGTCCGGCAGAAGGACGCCCCCCGCCCCCTCCCGCTGGTGGCCGACCCTCGCGCGAGCGTCGGCCCCCGGCGACCCCGTGGCAACGCGGCGACACGAAGGATCGCGACGGGCGCCCTTGCGAAGCGCTGGGACGTTCGCAGCACCAACGCGGCGGACACAATACGGCAGACTCGGGAAAATTAGGCCTAGCGCAGTGTCCCGTCCCCCTCCCCTCGAAGGGAAGTATCAATGAAGAGACAAAAAGAAGAGGAAAATAAAAGCGAGTAGAGGCCGCGTTGGGTTGCACGGTCCGCCCGAAACGCAGCGCAAACCCCACGGCCGCGTGTCGGGGGCCTCTGTCGGGAGCCGCGGTGCCGAACTCTGCTACGGGCATCGCTGGTTGAACCCGCATTGACACGGTCTCCGTGGTTAGTCCGAGGGGACCGCGGGCGCCTGGCGAGCGAAGACTCGGGGCGCTCTCCTATGCAGTTTGCTCGCAGTCTTTTTTTTTTTCATTTTATTTTTTTTATTTTGGCTCTCTCCCCGGCAGCGAAAACTTTGCGGCAGCGCCCGCGTCGTTTCGGAGAAACGCGACACGCTTGCGCCGGAATGTCGGACGCTGGTCGCTGCGCACAATACAACACTGCACACTCGCCCAGAAAACCATTTCGCGAAGGCTACCTACCGCAGTATCCTGCGGGGGAAAAAGGAGAAGGGTGCGAAGCGAAGAAAACAATCAAAGAAAAAAAAAACATCGGCGATAGGCTTAGAGAGGGCTGCGATGGACAATTTTTCTGGCATCTATTCGAGACAAAGCGAGTGGTCGGCCGCGTCTCACCTGAGACCCTCGGCGGCTCGCTGGCCTGCTGACGAGGCCGCTCAGTCGCAACGCCTCGGGTCGCGAACTGCGCCAGGTTCGAGACCCCCTCGTGTCCGAACTCTCGGCCCCGCGGCGGGAGTTGAGCCCAAACCCCGCGTTTCTCGGCCGCACCGGCCGCCGCGACAAAGACTTCGCGAGTGGGACACGTTTTTAATAACTCGGCGACTTCGAGAACGACTCGAGAAAACAGTTTGCCGTGCGTCACGGATAGAAAAAGGCTGTTCTAAGCCTAACCATCTCAACATTTTCTCCAGTCGTATGGCTCGGTCGCGCACACACAGGCCCGCACAAGGGAAAAGGTGAAAGGATTACCTCGGATGCCTCGTCGTCGTCGCTTTCCGTTAAATCTGCCATAAAATTGGAATGCAGGGTATTCAGACTCTGTCTCTGGCCCGTCTCGAAATGATCGGTAGTTCCTGTACGTCCTTTACTAACCTCCTGGGGTTCCTCTCTCACGGCATCGCACGCATTTCCATGAACTACATTCTGCATTTTTTTTTACATCAACCAGAGTCACATCGGGTTCTATGTCCGTAAAAAGCGACGGAACTCTATGGTACAGCTGGGTTATCCACACAATTTCCACAAAATAATTCAAACCATTTACATGCCACCAAGGGCCGCCATTAATGCACTGAAGGATTTTTCAAGCTAAATCCCGGATGTAGACGGTTGCGTACTCAATTATTTTAAACTACTGATAACAGGTTATACGTTAAAAATATTGTAACTTATTTATATATTATATAGTATTATTAAGATAAATATATATACTGTAGTGCCTGTTCGCAAAGTATTTAAAAATACGAAACTGCAGGTTTATATCATTTTTTTTTTTTTTAGTCGAGTTGCTCGGCGGGTTTATTTGCTTGGTAGACTTGCAGCTTGCCAGAATCAACATTCTTGTGGGCATTCGAAGTTAAGCCAGCTCTCTTTGAAAATTTTGCGTTCATTATGTAAGGGAAGCGCAATGTTCGTTCCACGGAAAGTATGCATTAAAGTTGCTCAATGATGTCCACTAAAACGCGGGTCTTAAGCCACTTTAGTAGCTGTTGGAAAAGATATATCTTAAGTCAAGGTGTGCCAGGATCATGATCAACTGTACCGATTTGTACACATGGTACACATCATTAAGATGCACGACACCTGCAGTACGACACGTGCTCATCAGTGATGCACCACTGATGAGCACGACTAGATAACATAATTTCCAAGACATATATTAAAGCAAGTGGACCAGGCTGATGCGCCGCATGAGTCAGTGAAGGGTGCTCTGCTTGGCAAAGCGCTTTCGAAACCCGCGCTCATAAACTTGTTATGGTTCATCACAGTGTGCAACGAGTTATAACTTATTAGAGACAGAGACAGTAAGAGCGCAGGCGTGCACTAGAAATCAATCATATTTTTGTGTATATTACTTCATGACATAATCACCATCTCTGCAGTGCCGCGGCTGTCCTGAGAAAATAATATAATAATAATAATAATTATTATTATTATTATTATTATTATTATTATTATTATTATTATTATTATTATTATTATTATTATTATTATTATTATTGCTTCATACATCAGTATACAGATGACACCGTCCTATTCTCTCGGCACCTAGATTACCAGCGTGGCAATGGAAATGCTTCAGGTGGACGCTGTTAACCTTATGGACTCGTTCTCTACAAACAAGCTTCGAGTTAATACTGCAAAAACGAAACTGATATGTTTTCGTAATCCTTTAAAAGATGTGAATTTGACTTTCCCCTTATATCTTCATACATCTAACTGCACTTGTACCGATTGTACACCAATGCAATATGTTGACTCTATGAAATACTCAGGTGTTCACTTTGATTGTAGATTTAGCGTGGGGTACTCATATGTCTCATTTATGTCAACGTCTTCGTACAGTCTGTTGTTTCATGTACAACGTTAAAGGGATTTGACCGTTATCCATTAAAGAAAACATAATACACGCCTAGCGTACAGCTGTACTGAGGTACGGCATCACCGTATTTTTTAATTGCTCCTCCAATGAGCATTCAATAATCGATCGGATTTTAAAGGGTATTCTCAGAAGTGTTGCCTATCACACGCAATACTCTAGTACTGATAATCGTTTTGAGTCTCTTCAGTTGCCATCCTTTTACTCTCTCTTTGTTCAAACAGTTATCAGGCGGCACTTTTGGAAAGAGAGTTCAAAATTCCATCCAATCCATGTAGTGAACTCCGATGTTTCGATTTCCTTATCAAATTCCTTCGGTACGGACTCGATATGGTGAGAGTCTGCGCAAACATTATGTACCTAGCGCACCTTATGACTTTCGCACTCGTTCAGTTCCATCACCTCTAACAAGCAATTGAAAAGGAAGCTGCAAAATGTATTTTCTGACATTACTAAACAGTAACCTGGGCAAAGATTTTTTTTTTTTTTTTAGGTATGTGATTGAGCCTCTGAGCGAATGTTCCTGCTTTCTACACTGCATCTACCTCATTCTACGACTTATCGTGCCACGTGACCTCGCACTACTCTCCAAGGCCCTCCGAGGTTCTACCAACTGTGTGATTGTTGGCGTGTGCTCGTCGTTGTCGTGCCTGTGCGACTCCGAGGATCTACAATGTTGATCCAACTGTAGTGTGTGTTGTGTTCTCGTCCTCATCGTGCCTGTGTGACTCAGGGCCCTAGTGAGGCTTAGCCTTATTTCTGTGTGTTGGTTGAGTGTTCGTCGTCGCCGTGCCTGTGATACTTTTGTCAATTAAACTGCTGGGTCTGATCCTACAAGCCCCTGATGGCTTTGATCGGACCCGAAATGTGATTTTGGTACTGGGCAATTTGCGAATAAAGATTATATTATTATTATTATTATTATTATTATTATTATTATTATTATTATTATTATTATTATTATTATTATTATTATTATTATTATTATTATTATTATTAAACTGGTGAAACTACCCGAGATTGCAGTGAAGGGAAATGAAAAGCTTTGGAGTCAGAGAAAAGGCACGGGCAGGGGAACTCAAATTCCGCTGAGTTTGAGTTTCCCTTTCTGTGCGGTGTCTTCCCTTCGGTTTCTTTGCCTTCTTTCATGCCTTCTTTGCCCGTAAACTGCATGTCCCAATGGTCCCAACGGCGATTCCGAAACGAAACCAACGAAACTGCCGTGATCATCACAATACATAAGTGCGGCTCTTCGGAATTAGGAAGCTACTTGCGCCATCTATTTTGAATGTTTTTATCTCACATAAAGTCACGTGCTCGCCACCGTCTCGCCATCTGCCGCCTGCCGAGCGAAGCGCAGCAAATAGCGGAGCGTCCGCCTTGGAAGGCTTGAGAGCTCGTACGAGTGTCTGTCCGATCCCCGAGTGTGTGTCTGCAGCCAGCGGTAGCGCGCGACGCACTAGCATCCCAAGTACGACTCGATTTCGGCCAGTTCCCGCAACCCCGGGTACTCCCAGCACAAGGCACAACTATGGCCGCACGCTCACCCGACCACAAAATTAGCAGCAGCCGCAGCATACCCACGAGGCGTGTTGTCATCAACGACGCCAGTCAGCTGCCCATCGACTACAGCTCCACGCCCGGAGGCACCATCTTCTCCACGACCCCCGGAGGTACTGTTGTCAGCCCTCTTATCGCACGCGGGCGTCCGATCAGCCGTCGGCTGACGCGCATCGTGCTTCCCGAGTGCACCGTATGTTCCGCGTAGGAGCAGGGCCGCGTTGTTGCGCGCTTCGACCTCCAAATATAGACGAGCCGTCCGAAATGCACCGTCTCCGAGATGAGTCCTGCGACCGCGCGGCGCTTCCGTGGCCGAACCCCTTCGACAGCACCCCTTGTCACGGGTTGTCGGCGGCCGCGGCGGCGTCACGCGAACAGAGCGGACGGGCAAACGCTCCGCCGCGAGCACGTGGCCCCCCGTCTCGCGCGAGCTCCTTGAAGGTCAGGGCGCGAGCGAGCAAACGAGGTCGGGGAAAGCTCGTCGATACGGGTAGTGCCAACACCACGGCACTGGCGAGCTGGGACCCTCGGAAGCTCGCTCTCTGACCCCTGAACGCCGCACTCAAGCCCCGGCGACCGTCTGTTCGCTCCCGACGCTGCTGCATATGAGTCAGCGTCACCTGTGTGCGTGACACGGAGCCGACGGAGCAGGGCGCTCGCTCTACACCCGCGGGGCGTTCTCGCGTTGTGGACTCGCGGAGAAAGCGTCTGTCGCAACACTGTGACGCTTTCTGCGACAGAGGGGGCCACGGTGGAAATCTACCACGGGGCTACAGCTACCTGGGGCCCACGGCTATTGGGGTGCACGCGGTTTGCACAACTCAAAAAGAACGCTGTAGGGGGACCAGACTCGGGGGGCAGGAGCAGGAACCCGACTTAATCGACCGATGGCTTTATTTTTTCCTCCCAGATAAAGTTTTGACGGAACGTGTTTACCGTCGGAGAAAGTGACGCAGGTGATTGCGCAACTTTCCCCGCATCGTGCGGCTTTCGTGTCAACAGCGCGCAGTATTTTTTACCCGTGTCGAGAGGCCTGGGGCGTCTTGCGTGCACCGCACTTTCTGATTCTCCAACCCTGCACGCGAGTCGGGGCCGGAAGCTCAAACCCGGCCGGTCGAACGCTATCACATTTCGTTCGAGCAGACTCCTTAGCAGACCGGTGCAGACGTTCGAATCGTCGAGCGATCGCACTCAGCCCCGCAAACGCGACGTCGTCCTAATCGTACCTCGTTCTTTTAGTTTAGTTACATTTTCCCCCGAGGCACGTTATACATTATACATTGGCCTCATAAATAAACCAATGCTATTCCACACTCTAGAAGGACAAGCGAGTGAGAAAAGCGCGTCATTGAAATAGCGTACAGGCACGGGGAGGCGGGGATCCAGCTGGCTCGCAGTCGTGCACCGTTCCAAACAAATAAAAAAAGAAAACAGTCTGAAAAACAACAAGTGCCGACTCAGTGGAAAACTACTTCAATAAGTGTTCCCAGTTGTGGGAGTGGTGGGGGGCCTCTGTTCGCCTGATAAACGACTGGCTAGAAGCCAGGGACAGTCAGGCGGGAAACGCATAAAACGGTGGGGGCTTGATTTCCACCGGTCCCACTTCTTCCTGTTATGGAGCATTCAGGTATACACAACAGGGTAGAAGGGAGTGACAGATGTCCCGCGATACAGAGTTCACTACAGTCAGTCCTTCTGGATCCTGGAAGAGTTGGATAGTAACGGTCTGCATGGTCCCGTCCTCGGTCTGCATGGTCCCGTCCTCGGTGCTCATCCCCCTTTACGGAGCATTTATGTTGGTCGTTTATAACACTGCTCGCCCAGTGCCACATAGATCACGCCTCACATTGTGCCATGTTGCTGCTCGTATTGGCCGGGACATAGTATATCTCGGACAGAAAAAAAGGACACATGCGATTCACATAAGGTGTTGCATGATGATGCATGTGACTTGTACAGCTCCGTCTTAGATTTTAGCATGTCGCCGTACTACTATTTCTTCCACCTTAGTACACCTTATGTTTGGGAATGGCAGCAATCTTGAAGTCACTGTCGACTCGTTTTGTCAACTTGAGAATTTGAGTGCTTGAAGACAAGGACAAAAGAGAACTGAACTCCACTTTGTGCTAACCTTCAACTGTTTCTAAAAGCTGAAATTTAGTGCACAGTGGTGTCTAGTTCTTTTCCTTTACAGTTGAAAATTCGTGCACAGTGCTGCCCTCACAGTTCTTTTGTCCTTTTCTTGGAGCACTGCCATGTGTTCTCAAATCCAGCACCAACTTGCCCAACAATCAGCCCTGTGCAGTGTTCTGTCAAGTTGCACTTACTAAAAACCTTGTTAACAAAGAGCAAATATAACACACCTCCGCTAATTTCGGTAACAGTCTGTTAACCTTTTTTTGTAAAGTATCCTTACAAACCTCAGGTTAATTATTGAAGTAAACTAAAATGCAAAAATTTGGATTTTTTTTTTTTGTATTTGCTTTGGGAGTGCATGCTAGGTATACAATGAGGTTGCAGCACAGTGTACTCTATGCTGGAAAGGAACCTCCTTGGGAGCCTCCCCCACAGAGATTCCTTCTGTTGGGCATTGTTTGGACATCCATTCATTGGACATGATAAACCCTGAAGCTGGCAGGGATCTATTGCTTTAGATATCTAGCCGTGGAAACAGGCACAGAATGGCGTACGCAGGGACACAAGCCAAACCAAAAGACATTGAGGAGCAGAAGTTTTCCAGGAAACAGAACCGTAACTTAAACTGGAAAAAAGTTTATAGGTTGCTGGTGTATTGAAGCGGTTCAACATTAACAACATTTTGACAAAATATTTAATGGAGCTACTTTTGAGGCGTGTTCTTCAACCACCAAGTGTATTTTCTTGAGTTGCATACCGTGGGCGAGTTGTCGAGTTGCAGGCCATGTGCAAACGACGCCTGTGGGAGTTTTTTATCAGTGTACCAAGGGGAGTGACCTTCAATGCCACACTAATGTGAAATTTCGTTTCGCTTGTCCAGCGACTCGGAAATGCTTTGTGTAGTGTGCCTCGTGCAGGTTAAACATCTGTTACCATGTTTTCCATATAGTCCACGGACTATGTAAGTCTGAAAGCTTGAAATTTGAATGAACGATCTTAGGGTGCAGGCTACCATAAGTGCATTCATTACGACGAGATGCAACAAATTTTGTGAATGGCAGTATTTTAATGATGATTTATGCATGATACAAGCTTCCTTGTGAACTAGCAAAGCAAGCTTTTGTAAAGATAAGCTGTATGTGAGACTTTTTCAGTCTACTGACTAGGCACTGAGTGCGGATTACCTAAGGAAAAACGTTTTTAAATATGGCACTTAGTAGGAAGTGTTTCATGTCTGAGCCTGTAACTTGCATTTCCAGTCTTAGATGTTGGATATTATATGAATGAAAGTGCACATAAATGCACACCAAATATTTGTTTTCTTGAATTGGGGAAAACAAAATCCCCAAAAACCAACATTTAAAAAATGTTCTTTCCGGCTTATTCGGAACTTTCATCGATTGTGGTACTGCGGTGTGAGAATCGTGCTCCCTAGCTCCTGGATGATCGGCCTCACAATAAAGGTGCTTGCCTACACGTTTCTGGCATGAAAAAATAGTGAGGCTCTAATACTGCTCGCATAAAGCAAAACAAGAATTACCTACGCTTCGCAGACCCCGCCTTGTACTGCTGTTCTACGATGATCATCCAGATGGACAGCCATTTTGATAGGTGCCAGCGCACCCCCCTATAGGTTGTGAAAGTTGCGAATTGCGCGCTAGTGCCACCAAGTTGACAATGATTATGACAGACACAAATCACCGTGATGCTGCCTCCTCGGGATGTCTTTATTTGTTTATTTAAAGAGCCCACTAACGGCTGCAGCTCACCCATTGGTGAAAGGCTCACCAATATTTGATGGGAAAGGCTCGAGCATCGAAATGAGGAAGAGGTCACGTTTCCTGCTGCAGTAGTTCCGGACGGCCTGTGGCACCGCTGTTTGCATCTTCGCATGTTCTTTTCTCCTTCGTCGACTGTATGCACTGGAGTTGCACCCGCATGATATAAATACCTTTAATCAGAGATTAGGTCTTGAGGTTAATGATGCTTTATTACACCAAATAGTGTTCCAAACAAAATGGAAAAAAATAGCAACTTTTTAAAAGAAATCAAATAAAAAAATATTAATTTGATTTAAATCACTGTAGCTAGGAAATAGTAATTCTTTATCACTACATGTAGTCCTAAACATGGCAGATTGACTGATCTATCCGTCCAACCACTGATAACAATATGGAAGAAAGAATTACTCTAAATTTAAGGTATAGTTTAATTAACTTTTATTTTATGTGAACCCACCCTACTAGAACAAAAACCGCATGATTTTTTTAGTTGTCTAAAAGCTTTATTTGCTTTTCTTTCATGTTCTAATTTGCTTGCAGTAATACAATATTTTTCTAGTTTTTGTTTCTTTCACGTTTTGGTTTGCTTGCAATAGGAGCTTATGTAACTGACAAACGCAGTGGAAGGTAAAAAGAATATTATAATGCAATTAAATGCAAAGGTGCAAGCGAGCTGGACAAGAATGACGAAAATAATCCCTGGCGAAGGGGAACAAGAGGGACAAAGGACAAACACAAATCTCGAAACACAGCTAGGTGACTGGTGCGCGACCAAAAAAGCCGCCTGGTCCGGGTATCGAACCCGGGACCTCTCCATTACAGGTGGAGCGCTCTACCAACTGAGCTAACCAGGGTTAGACGTCACTAGAGCAAACGGGTTTTATCAGCTGCCACCAGTCTAACATCAACAAGGGTGAAGCTCCAGGGATTATTTTCGTCATTCTTGTCCAGCTCGCTTGCACCTTTGCATTTAATTGCATTATAATATTAACCTTAAATTGCAAGCTTCACCCTTGTTGGTGTTAGACTGGTGGCAGCTGATAAAACCTGTTTGCTCTACTGACGTCTAACCCCTGGTTAGCTCAGTTGGTAGAGCGCTCCACCTGTAATGGAGAGGTCCCGGGTTCGATACCCGGACCAGGCGGATTTTTTCGGTCGCGCACCAGTCACCTAGCTGTGTTTGGAGATTTGTGTTTGTCCTTTGTCCCTCCTGTTCCCCTTCTCCAGGGATTATTTTCGTAAAAAGAAAGCCGATTTGTTCGGCGTGACATAAATATTCTTTTCTTTATGATTCTTTGATTTTAGTACAAAACAAATGCACATAGAAAGCGTCATATAATAGACAAGACGGTAAATAAAAAAAAATCTTAATTATTTTTGCGGGAAATATTTGATTTAAAGGGATACTACAACGAAATTTTGGCGTTTATTTCTTGGGCTATTCGTGTTCAAAGGTTTTCAAGGGAACAGTGTCACATCACGACACACCAACCTCTTGTTGAAAAAGACGCGAAAAGGAATTCTAAAACGAATTAAACGATTAGCAAAGTGCACCTGGTGGATGTCGCTAAAGCTCGTTGTAATGCCCGCTAGGTACGTTGACAAGTAGTGACTAACTGTCTCACTCTGCCACCACGAGAGAAGAGGGAAGGGGGAACTCCCCTCTCTCCGGGACTCTCTTTTGTGTGTCCTAGATGTCGCTATTGTCCCTCTACAAGATTATAGGAGAATAATCCGTCACTCGAAATTTGGACAGAAACAGCTTTGGGGTTAGTTGCGGTGGCCAGATCGCTGGCATGCTTCAGCCGCTTCGGTGGCTGGAACGGCTAGGACATCCATCAGTGTCAACCCTCACCGCAGCTTTGCTCGTCCCGAGACAATCTACGTCACAATTGCGCCGGATGTCACATGTTCTCCGCTGGCTGCTCTCCGAGCGCTTGCCAGAGTAGGCCGTTTATAACAAAAAATACAGCCATCAGGCTCAAAATACAAACATGCGATTGTCATATACGGATATTGTGGATCATATTCAGCCTATTTCTGAACACGAAGGGTAGATTTCATGTTTCATTGAAGTATCCCTTTAAATCATCATAGTAAAACTGGTCTGATAAAAATCATGATTTAAATTATGTTTTAAGTCATCTTGATTTCATTCTCCACCCTGGTTCCAAATAAACTTTTAGCACCACACTCTGAAGACAGCCTGTGCAGCTGCTTTCCCTCATAGTCCTCGAGTAGCCAATCACTGTGTTCTGCAGAAGGAGCTAGATAAATGACAAAGCTAGAAATGAATGTTTTCACCGAGGTATTAACCCTGTCCTGTGGCAGTGAGCATGATGTTTTGCAAGCTCATGTCATGCACTGTGTCACATTGTGAAGTTTATAGTCAGGTCAAACATCTGTTTTTGATCTTATCATTTGCTGTAGGCAAATAAACAAACAACATTGCTAAATTGTGATTGACAGAAACAGTAGCAATAAGGTATTTTAATTTTCTAGCTTGGCAAATGGAGCCAGTGAGTGAGCTCCGTTTATTTATTTTTTAAGGGAAATTGTTTACACTTTTGGTCGTGCAGGGGAAGAAGGCCCTATTCTGCCAGTTCTTTTCACGATTGTATCCGTTGCAAGGAAGCAAGTGAATGCAAAAGTGCAGCGGTGAGGTGTAGCTGAGATAGGCATGAGCTACTTTGCGCAACTGCCTCTATATTTTGTAATGGGTTAGGCTTTGGTGACTGCACATGGTTTACGTTTCTTGTTGACACTCAGGCAAGGTCCCGGTATATTTGGAGGCATGTTAAGAACCAGTAAAATAAGATAAGTTTTTTTTTTATTTGTGCAGTATAATTAATTCATATGAGCTATTTTTAATTTTCAAAGATATTGATTTACTGAACTATCTGGTATACCATTCGATATGTTTAACCTCTCTGCTCCTAAAAACATTATATTTAGCTTTAATAAAACAAACTGTGGAAACACCAGGCAGTTTCAGTATTAAAGGGGCCATGAAATGATTTTCCAACTTCTTCCTTCTTAGCTTTCTTTAGTCCTCAACTCACAAATCGTGCAGCGCTACCAAAGGTACAGGGGCGAGAGTATATGGCTAGCAGTTCAAGAGGAGGAAAAGGAGGAACTCCCCTCTTGCTTGGACCTCCCTTTGTGTACCCGCAGGTTGCCACTCCCTCCTAGAAGACTAGCCTGTCGCTCAAAATTCAGACAAAAGTTGCTTTCCTTAAGCTGACAGTGCTGTGGAAGCGTGCTACGTGCTCGTTGGGCCAGTCACACTTCTATCTTTTGCTACTTGATCACGCTCCCTTGTGCATTCCCATGCGCAGAGAATGGGGTCAGGTGATGAAAGGGAGGCAGCTGATTGGTTCAGTAAGCGCGTAGCTCCCACCGCACTGTCTGCTTAGGGGTAAACAGAGTATAGTGACGCAGTGCCGGGGCTGGGTGACGTGTTTTGGGTACCGCGGATGTTTCACAGCGAAAAGGCGGAGAGCTTTCGAAGAAAAGAAGGTATGAAATAGTCCGCTATGTTTTAAAATTTTTGTATTGTGAAGCAGGCTTTTGAATTTGTTTTCTTCCTTTTGACCCACTAAACAATATGCTATTAGTAAAATCCCAATCTAAATTCATTTATCCCAGCTCAACATTTATTTCATGGCCCCTCTTGACTTTTTAAATTAGCATTAGCCTTACTAGCACTACAAATTTACTAATTAATAAGTTTGTGAAAAAAAAAGATGGGCTGTCATTGCAAAGCTTTCTAATTTATGTTCATCTGTACCAAGATTAGCGCAGCAGTGAATCGACAAAAATCGACGACAAAGTCAGTCATTTTAGTGCTATCTTGGTTAGCAGGGAAGGATAGAGCCTACTTCAGTTTCAGCATATAGCTGTATAAGACAACACAATCCTTATGGTACAACAAGGCAGTGTCAGGGCCTCCTCACAGGCCTTTGTGGGACGAAGCGGAATACCAAGGTTGGATCTGCTTCTCTTGATCTTGGCTTGTGATGATTGATCAGAATAATCCAATTGGTGTAAAGATTGTCAATTCGGTAGCAGTGTCTTGTAAAGTGTCTTCATTAGACAGCAAAATATTGCCAATACATTTGTGCTGATACTTTAACATTTAACCTGTCTAACTACTACTTCACCCGTCGTTAGTGCCATCATTTCCCGAATGACGCCATTTTCTCAGCAGAGGCGCAATTAAATGGTAAATCCTTTTTAGCAGAATAGGAAGAATAAGTTCACCTAACATACAAGGAAAAAATGTCCCTTTCTAATGGGCTAAGCTCACGTGAAACCATCATATCATATCATGTCAAGGGCCACTGGGGCATTCATTTTAGCATAATCAGGTAGTAAAAGCCAAATTTATTTCCCTTTCTTCCCACTCGTTTTTTCAATCGTAATAACTCGCAATAACTGCACAATAACCTGACCTCCTGGAGTTGATCAGGAAAGAAAAAAATAGTTTATAAAAATATACAGTTTAAATTTTAGTTTGGTGAGTGTACATTTTGATACTTTTAAACAACAAATGCACCGTGGCCTCATCTGTGCACTAAGCAATGAATTGTAGCAGTGTTGGTGGAATAAGCACCCCCATTCCATTCCAATTCCATTCCGGGGAACTAGAGTCATGCGATGTTTCAATCTCCTTTCAACCCCTAGGAATGGGGACACGGGGCCCATTCCCACTCCTGGAATGTGCTGAATTACAGTTTATCTCCATTCCTCTAATTCCTGGAACGTAAAAATTGGCACCTTGTCAGCTACATTGTGTTGCCAGGCATAAGAACCATAAAGCTGACATTATCAAACGCAGTTAGACAACGAAAAAAAATGCAAAATGCCCCAAAAAAGCACTGACTGTTGCTAAGCAGAGCGCTGGTGGCACAAAGTGTTTGTTTACATTGTACTGCAAACACGAGAAAGCCCCTTGATATGACGATGCTTGTTTAAAAAATCAGTCTTATCGACACAATGCAAAATGTTTTGGCAAACATTTTGCATCTGTGTTCTAGGACATATAGGTGCCAGCGTGTTTGTTTGATAAGACAATAAAAATATCCAGTTCGTGCGTGGCGCAGAAATAAGCTATATTACTGTATTCTTCAAATACCTGCGCACAGACACGGCTAGTACGCTGCTGATTCTGGAAGCGACTCCATGCATAGTGGCAAGAACACATCCTCTGACAAACCCTCACGGCGCAGCACGAGAGACTGTATAGACCATGTCACGAAACTGCCTTCCTGGAGGTCTAGTCAGGTTCCGGTCACAACGACAAGAGCGTGAAAACAGTCGGCTTAATGATTAAAAAAGCGCGACAGGACAACGGACACAGAAGGAGACACAGACACAGCGCTGTGTCTGTGTCTCCTTCTCTGTCCGTTGTCCTGTCGCTGCTTTTCAATCATTATGAATCACCAATCTTGTCCAACTTTCTACCCTCGTTAGTCTACTTCAACCCTTACGATGGACCGCAACAGACAGCACGAGAGCCATCGAAACCAATCGGTGCTCTTCCTGAGTGGCCAGCGACCTGGGGCGCAGCAACGCGCCGTGCGTGTAGTCCCCCTCACTGTCCTGGATTGCCTGAGACGACTCGTAGCGTCCGCAGCGGTCCATCACAAGGTGAAACACTGGTAGGCAGAGGGCCACAGCTGCAGCGGAAATAAGGTGGAACCACGCTGGGGCCATGTTTGTAACCCTAACCCTCTTGAAAGCAAACATATAACACTAAAAACAAGCATTGGAACAAAGACCACAAGAGTGCGTGACTTGCACGTAAAAATGCAGTTTAAAAGGATGAGCGTCGGAGCAAAGCGCAAGATGTGAAGAGAGAAGTGAATCTCGCTTTGTTTTAAATGCCGAAGCAGACCCGGTGTTTCGCACTTCAAAGGAGCGCGCGAATAAAACGTGGAAGGCAGCAGGGTTGGCCGCCTGCTAAACAACGCTCCTCGAACTATAAGAAAACAATACCTGATCATCTTCGGCGTGCAGCGAGCTCAACGAGTTATCAGAGTTCTGCGGTGCTTATGAGTCGTCCCCCTCCCAGGATCTTGGCCTGTGCGCGCGTGTTTTCTCCATGCCTTCGCTGCTTGCTGGTGCTATGGTTTGCCTTGCAGCCTGCCAGCCTGTCTGCACGAATCCAGTAGAGCCCGTCGCCAAGCGCTGAAAGGCGGGCGCCCACCGCCTACCTCTCTCTCTCTCTCCTTCCCTCCCCTCTGCTTCGCTTGCTTTGACGGTTCTTTTTGATTGCATTTTTATGCGTATGAGTCTGTTAGAGCTCCACGCGGGTTAGCTGTTTCCCGCCTGCTCATTTTATTTCTGGAGCAACTGGCTCCGCTTGACTGGCTCAATTTCGCATAATCCACAAACACTAAAAAAAAAAAAAAAGAGAAGAATTGGGCCCATTTCTATTTCCATTCCATTCCGGGCAAAAGGCATCTAATTCCATTCCCATTCCATCTCCCTCAACGTGCGCCTGTCTCATCTCCGCTCCCATTCCAAGCCGGGGTCGCTCAGACTGGATTGATTCCTGAATCATTCCAACTTCCGGATGGGTGCAACTCCAAGCAACATCTAGAAATTGTAGCACGGCACGTTAAGACACCGATTTATGCGGTTTGTTCGAAGTGCCAACATGCCGTTGATCTAGTGCTGTGGAGTCGGGGGAACCAGCAGCTGAGCCCATGAAGAGCTTCCCCAAAGTGTGGTTGTTGGGTGTGTTGGTGGCCGGTGCAAGTCTGTGTGCTTGTCTTTGAATCTTGATGAGCGCTGCTCTTGAAACATGCATTGTTGCTCCACATGAGGATTCTCCACACATGAGATCTTGGAGGTCTCATTTAGTGTGTGGGGGAACCCCAGCAAGGTTTCCTTGCTTTTGATGTTGTACAAAATTCGGCAGCTTTTTGTTCTCTTCCCTTAAGGTTGTTTGTAATAGAAATTCACGCTCTCCTGCCCGAGAGAGCAGATGCAAATAGACAGACGCTGCTTTGGTACAGTTGGGATCGCCCCACCTCTGCAGTGCCTGATTTCTGGGATTTTTGCAGGTGATACATTTGTTATCTAGGGGCTCCTCAAACCCCAGAACAGCGATTTCCCAACGTTTTTAAGGTGTTTTTCCAAGGCCTGTCTGGCCCAGCAGAAGCCTACCCCCACCTTCACCCACACCTTTGACTTCAGTTGGGGCAATAAAATCTGCCCCACCTCAAGCCACCTTTTACACGTATGGAGCACATAACACTGTTAGTGCAAAAAGTCATCGCCAGCCCTGCTGTTTTTCTTTATAATTAAAAAGGGTTGTCACCAAAGCCACAGCAAGGTGGAAAGTACCTGCATCTTTGGCCACCTAATCTCAGCGGCAAAGTTTGGTGCCCACCAATACGCAAAAAGCGTTACTGTCTGAAAGATAGTGGCCGTGCAGCCCAGGGAGTGCCTTCTCAACTTATACGGAACGTGCAAACTCTGTTTTCTCACGGAGAGACTCAGCTGGGAGGCAGTTGAACAACGGCTGCGTGGACATAGTGCACCAAGATGTCTGACTAGCAAAGTTACTGCCACGGTAGCTGCCTCCTGAGCGCTGCAGCGAGCGCTCCCACCACACAAAGGTAGGGTTTGCATGTTCCGTATAAGTTTGGTGAGCACTCTACTCATCACTGCACCGCAGTGAACGCCAGGTAAAAGCAAAAGGGGGGGTAGAACTTGTAACCAGAAAAGTTGCTTGCCAGGTGTTTGTTTTCACCCACAGGCTGCAGCTGCACGCAAGAGTGACAAAAAACCCCTACGCATTGGTGTGTATTCCAGGTAAAGAGGTAATTTTCCCCGAAATCACATATTTTCATGGTGGAACGTGACTTCAGAAAATGTGTGATACTTACTTAATTAGTTTGCCACTTAATTAAAAATGATTAAATAACTTTTGAATTAAGATAAACCGAATATCTTTTTAGTTAGAAAAAAACAAACAACATGGTACCCACCTTACAGACCTTGCTGAGAAACATCAAAAACCACTTTGCTTCTTGTATGCTACCACGCTAAATTTTTTCCATCCTTTATGAAAACCCTAGCCTTGAACCTGCTCCATCGAGTGGTAACTTTAGCTGCGACTACTACTTTGTCGCATTGCTCAGACTTTCTTCGAAAATTACTGATTTAGTGGTTATCAATGACGCTCAGCAAGTTTCTTAATTCGAACTATATGTCTCATTTTCACTCAATTAAAAAAGTTTGTCATTTTTAATTAAGTAGCAAAACCAATTAGTGGGCATTGCACATTTTCTGGACGTCCGCCACCACGAGTAGAAGGCGGTTTGTAGAAAATGATCTTTTTACCTGGACATACACCGATTGCAGGAATTTGTGTCATACTTATGTAGAAACACACGCCAAACATAATAAATATGAAAAGGGCTTTGAATATGCATATTAGGAGCTTGAATACACATGCAGCACAGCACTACCTCAGTGCGAATTGTCAGCACTTTTCGGGAAATAGCACTGACCTTGCTGATGCAGCAGTATGGACTTTGAGGTAGCGTTATGGTGGTAGAGTAAGCAAAACAAGTGCTGTACCAGAGCTTAGTTAGGGTTCCAGGTCATGTGCTGGGCGCTTTATTATAAGACTCAAACAACCATGTCCGGTGACCATTTTTAATTTCGATGAAAAAATATATTTTGCTGGCTTTATGCCCAGAAGAATAAAACCAATCCTTGTTTTCGGAAAAAAATTTTGTCTTTGCGAAAAAAATTTGTAAGCACCCTCTCAGTCACGTGCGCGTTTTGCGCATCGCCCGATGTTGACATTTCGGGCAGCTTCCCCAAAAAACTGTTCAGGCTACGGGTTTAGAAATATTCATTGACAAATTAGGCATAGGAAGGATCGACAAAAAGTATTAATCACCGAGTAATAGGTAGTTAGTTTTAGAAGAAAAAATCGTAAACACGGCACATTGCGCAATAACGCTCTGTATTAAAGAATATTTTTCTCCGTATCTATAAAAGCTAAAGTCTTCAAACTTTGCCAGTGTGTTTACCTGTATATAGTTAATCTTTGAGTGAAATATTATTGCCCTGGTTAGCGGGAGACATTTACGAGAATTGCTCACACAGGGGCATTTAACTAAAAATGCATTATTTTGAAAATCATTTAAAAAAAGGCCATCTTTAATTTTCTTTAAACTCTCTGAAATTAACGTTTATAATATGTACTAACAGAGTCTGCAAAAACATGATGCAATATTTGTGTTGCTTTTAAGTTATAAAGCGAGAAACATAGCCAAATTGACGCTAACGCGTTTGCCAGAAATAGGCGTGCACATACCCGTTGTTCACAATTTCATTATTATTAAAAAGCGTAAAAATGCTACGGGGTGGTCAAGAAAAGACAAATTGATAGCACAAAGGTGGACGGAAGTTTTGAAGGGAAAATTCCTAATACATTTTCGTACAACCGACCCAAAAATGCCCATGGGCCGGAGCGATCGAGGTGCGCCACCGTGTAACATGCTTCGCGGTGCCTGTTTCAACAGCCGGCGTATAGCGTCTCCGTCTACGCGACGTAAAGGAAGCAACCGGAACGACTTTTCAAACAGATCACCCCATAACCTTGGCGGTAACATGATATAGGAAGTAGGGTGCGGCAGAAGCTGAACCTGCGCCACCTGTGAGCACCAATAGATCCGCCGCCGTGGAGGGCCGCACAACGCGTAGAAAATAAAAGATACTTAAAAAACGGAAAAAGAATTGCGATTGAATGAGATTGTCTGTAACTTAATTTATAAAACAACGGTTCGGAGAATCGTGAAATACAATTTGGGTATGCTCATGTGACCTACGTAAGTGATGGTGCAGCAAGCCACAGCAAGCCACTTTAAGAACAAGTACCAACTACACGAGCTGCAGAGCCACAAATACACGTCAGCGAGGTGTATTTTTTCCGCACCTTGACAGGGCAAGAGTGCCTGTGATTGAATCGGGGGTCGTGTCAAGCACCAGACAACGTTGTACAGCCTCCGACGGCCCACCAAGTCGGCGATCAAGTCTTCGTCAGAGATGGTTGCCCCACTGAACACTAGACTGCCGAACGTGAAATTAATCCACCTCCCGAAAGCTGACGTCAGAGCGTTCAGGGACATGAAAGCAAAGGACTGGGGCTCTGTTTCCGTTGTGCGTGGAATTCAGTCCTGTCACTTGTGGCAGTGTACGCGGTCCAACACTTCGCAACCACAGCTGTTTTAGCAAGAACAGTAGCCGCAGAAAAGATATATCTTTAAAAGTAAAGACTTCTATGGCTGCGAAAAGCAGATCGAGGTCGCGAGCTTGCGGTGCCACTGAGAAGAAAGGAACAGTGATCGCTACAGGCAAAACGGGAAAAAAATATTCCTCCTCGGAGTGCCTGGAGAGCGCCGTGACCGACTCAGGTCAGCGTCCGGCAGAAAGAATTCACGCGACAAGCTCCGAATGTGCGCACAGGATCTTGATTAATAACATGTGTTCTTTCTTATCACTATTTAAACCTGGTCGTTAGCAGCCCAGCCTCCCCACGAAGGGTAGGCTTCGAAATTCACAGATCCGAGAAATCTGTATTTAAATTGTTGACTTGTGCTTCAAACTCACCTGTAATCTTTTGTATGAATTCTTATTTTTCACGAACTCCTGTCACAGTGCTTTCTCTTCACAGACTTCCTACATTTCTCGACCCCTTGCTTGCCCTTGTTTGAAATTGGCAACGTCCTATCTTTCTCTACTCCCGTTACGGCAATTCTGTATGCTTAAAGCCCTGTAAAAAAAAAATGCAATGCATTTTTGAAGGGTTAGATGGGACAGATTATGAGCCTTGATCTGTGAAAAGTAGTAGAAAAAATACGATGGCCTTCATTTTAAAATGATTATCCAATTATTGCAAAATCGGTAACCTGTCTACATTTCAGTTTTTTTTTTTCGAATGGTTTTCATTTTTAGTTTTAATGACAATTTATGCGAATATAGGACAGACGCGTCTAAATCATTTTAAAACATTTGAATTTCCAGTCTTTTAAGATCCGGATCTATAAAGCTCTGAATTGCTTCATAATCGATAATGCATGTTTACCTCCTTTTATTTTATGTAGAGTTCTGCACAAAAATATTAAACCTAAGACGACAACAGTTTTTCTTTAATAATTATCCAAAGGGACGGTTTCACACAAGTCGCAAAAACGTGCCCGTATACCGACAGAGACTTTATGCTTTTTTTTTCCTCAAAAGAAATTTTATTTTCCGCAAAAAGAAAAGTTTGAATATGTTTTTGCGCTTCCACAACAAGTAAAAATATATCTTTTGGTGAAAATTAAAAAAAAATGTCGACCGGACATGGCCGTTCGATCCTATCTGAAAACGCCCAATTAAAACAATCTCAGGCAATCGGATTTTTTGTCCTGTTTTTAAGTATCTTTTATTTTCTACGCGTTGTGCGGCCCTCCGCGGCGGCGGATCTATTGGCGCTCACAGGTGGCGCAGGTTCAGGTTCTGCCGCGCCCTACTTCCTATATCATGTTACCGCCAAGGTTGTAGGCTGATCTGTTTGCAAAGTCGTTCCGGTTGCTTCCTTTACGTCGCGCAGACGGAGACGCTATTCGCCGGCTGTTGAAACAGGCACCGCGAAGCATGTTACAGGGGTGCGCCTCTCGATCGCTCCGGCCCATGGACATTTTTGGGTCGGTTGTACGAAAATGTATTAGGAATTTTTCCTTCAAAAGTACCCTCCACCTCTGTGCTGTCAATTTGTATTTTCCTGACCACCCCTTAGCATTTTTACGCTTTTTAATAACAATGAAATTGTGAAGAACGGGTGTGTGCACGCCCCATTTATGGCAACCGCGTAAGCGCCAATTTGGCCATGTTTCTCGCTTTATAACTTAAAAGCAACACAAATATTGCATCATGTTTTTGCAGACTCAGTTAGTACATATTATAAACGTTAATTTTAGAGAGTTTAAAGAAAATTAAAGATGGCCTTTTTTTTAAATGATTTTCAAAATAATGCATTTTTAGTTAAATGCCCCTGTGTGAGCAATTCTCGTAAATTTCTCCCGCCAACCAGGACAACAATATTTCACGCAAAGATTATCTATATACAGGGCAACACACTGGCAAAGTTTGAAGACCTTAGCTTGTATAGATACGGAGAAAAATATTCTTTAATACAGAGCGTTATTGCGCAATGTGCCGTGTTTGCGATTTTTTTCCTCAAACTAACTACCCTAATACTCAGTGATTAATACTTTTTGTCAATCCTTCCTATGCCTAATTTGTCCGTGAATATTTCTAGACCCGTAGCCAGAACAGTGTTTTGGGGAAAGCCGCCCGAAATGTCAACATCGCGCGATACGCAAAACGCGCACGCGACTGAGAGGGTGCTTACAATTTTTTTTTCGCAAAGACAAAATTTTTTTTCGAAAACAAGGATTGGTTTTATTCTTCTAGGCATAAGGCCAGCAAAATATATTTTTTTCATCGAAATTAAAAATGGTCACCGGACATGGTTGTTCGATCTTATCTGAAAACGCCCTGCTGTTCTTAGTGTTGACTTAGTGCTGCACCGTATGTTTAAACCAGCCTTGATACTGAATATACACATCAGGAAAAAAATGGCCATGCAGAGCGCAAGTTTGTCTGCTTCTTGCACAGGGTTTGCGATGATGTCAGAACGCCAAACCCTTATTAACTAATTTTTAAAAAAAAACAAAAAAAACACAACAGAATGATGTTGAGTTTGGCGCTCTTCTGATGTCCCCGCAACTCCTGTGCAAAAAGCAGACGACTTGCTTTCCGCATAAGTTACCATAAGGGATATTAGCAGATATTTCGGTTTAGAAACATATGGGGTAGCACATTGTGCGCTCGGACAGTTCAAAACCACACAAAGGGGTTTTGTGTGAGTGTTGCAATAAGAGATACAAAGAGGAAGCATAACAGGATGGACAATTCCAGAGCTGAGGGAAGGAAGAAAAAAAAAAGGAGGAGGGGCGGTGAGAAAACAAATGAAATGAGAGAGAGAGGGAGAAAAAATAACAGCAGAAGTTGGAGCTAAAAACCAGATGCAATAAGGCATTGAACTTCAGTGAAATAAAGAGAAAAAGCTTCAGTACTAACTTGTAAATACTGTAAACCACGGAATTTTCGCCGTGGACCCAATTTTCGCTAATTTCAGCAAACCACCTCCTGACTACGCGAACAATAGGTCCCGCGAACAATTCGGGAAAAATTTCATCACCTTGAAAGCGACATTGAGACACCGGGGAAACACGCGTCCAAAAAGCATAACAATATCATTATACTGCGATATGTGAATATGATATGTAAAGTATCCTAAAGTAAATAACGCCATAAGTCGGAATTCAGCTCACCTCAAGAAGTTTTATTTGGTACCTTCAGACAATTCCTGCCAGAGTATAGCCGATTCGGATCGTGTCTCTGCGGTTTCGAGATCCGCATACACTTCAATCAGCCATGCTGCGTGAACGGGTTTCATAACACTTGCTCAGCAAGTCGATCTTAACGTCAGCTGCACTCTGTCCTTTCTCCACCACCTCTTGTACACATCCGGCATACCACTGGGTAAAGCACTTCATCATGGCAGTCTTGAACACATTGTTAATGGTTTAGGTCGTTCGGTTGCAGGAGTCCGGTGCAGCTTGCCGGGACGAAGACGTACTCAATGTTGTTTGCAGCTAGTTTCTGCAGAAGACTTCTTCGTACGATGTGCAGCGAAGATGTCAAAAATGCAAAGTGCATGTTGACTGGCACCACTCACACGACTCCTGCATGTCTCCACGTACGGAAGGAGAACAGTATCGACAAATCGCAGCATTGTGGCTTCGTTGCTCCAGTGGTTGTCACTGTGCCACACGTCCCAGTCATTTGGAAACGTGACCTTGGCATGGCACCTGTCTGTTTTGCCTGCATATAACACTTGAGGAGGCAGAGAGTTTGCCAGAAAGCGTCGTGGTCATCAAAACGGTGATTTCCTTTTTGTCGTCCATGCCAACCACCCCAACTTGCTTGGAACCTCGGGCCTCCATCGTCCATCTTGCTGGCTGGAACCAGCTTGACACCTGTTTGGTCCCAGTTGAGCACCAAGTCGTCGGGAATACTGAAGTGGTTTCTCTTCTCGTCGATAGTCTGCAGGAACTTCTTTTGGCACCCTCGAAATCGTTTGGAAAATTTTGCGCAGTCTTCGTGGCCTTACGCTTTACGTAATCCTATCCTGTTCAGGAAAGATCTTGCCCAGGGTCTGTCGAGAACGAGAGTCCCACCAAACTCTGGCAAGAGTGTGGGCTTGGTCGCCCGCACAATGCCCAGTGCAGCAGCGATGCAAATCCTGGAGTTTATAACACCGCCCCTTCTCTGAGCTCCACAATGTACGCCTCGTACGTCATCATCCAAGTTTCCAAGCACAGGCTTGACACCTCGAAGCTTACACAGGCAAGCTAGCCAGCTCTTTTGATGACAGGACTTGTAGGCTTGGATATAGGAGGTCTTCATCCCCCTGACGGTGCTCTCGTTGAGAAGCTTTTCTCTTCCATCAGAGAACTTCCTCACTGCAGCAATTGTCCCATTTTCCGCAGCATATTTTCCAATCTTACATCTAAGTCTCGTCATTGTAAGCAGAGTAGGGCCCTCGTTACCGCTGGGAGTCCACGGCGGTAGAAGCGGCAATAACACTTTGATTGGCCGACGTAAAAGAACGCTTATCACGTGTGGTCTTGCATACCTGTGGGTCAGGCAGTCCCGGCATATGATGATCTTCTGCAATCTCGACCACTGGCTTGAAGTAACTCTAGTAAGGACATCGAGGGACAGCAGACTGACGGGCACAAGAAAACGTACCGCACTGACACAGAGCGTGCTGGCGTCGACGACCCCGGAACGCAGCCAAGTTTGGATTGACCCCTAAACCCACTTTGAGTCGGTTTATGTACAATCGTTGGACCCCATCGCCCTTTGTCGCTGGGCTTCCATGCAGAGTGTGTGACCTCGAAAAGTGAACCCATAGAAAGGTTAAGGGGCGTGTGACCCAGTTAGTTTGGACCCTTAACTTATTTACATACACTGGTTTGACCCCATTGCCCTTGGCGGTTGTCCTTTCATGCAGAGTGTGTGACCTCGAAAAGTGAACTCGAGAAAGGTTCACATAAAAAAAACGATGTGAACACTAACCCAGCCTTTGTCGGCGTCTCGAAGCTGCGGGTAACGGCAGTGACTTCCGGACCATTAGTCACACAACCTACCGCCGTCTTCCCTTTCCTAGATTTTGACTGATTGACTGAAGCCGCAGAATCCTAGAAAGATGGGAAGACAACTGGGCCGGAAGGGGGGGAGGAGGAGTTGGCTTCACGGACTCCTAGGGGTCCGCGAAGCCATTTCTGAATCCTGAGACCCTCAACAAAAAAAATTTTTTTTTTTTTAGTTGGCACGTTTTTTGTAGTTTAGTCCGGCCATGACTAATTTGCAACCTGCTTCCGGAACTACGACAGCAATCCGCACGAGATCATCTCGGTCACCTCCTTTCCCTCTTTCCCCACAACCCTCCCGAACTACGTGTCTCGGGTGCCACGCGGCGGGATTATCATATCGCATATCCTGACCAAAATGAAGTGATGTGGCACCTTTGGTCTTTGTTTTTCTGCTACGTAGCAATAAAAGGCACCTGTTTCATGCTCCAGATCTGTTAACTTACTTACGTACCCCCCCCCCCCCCCGCTGGAAGGGGTGCCCCATCACTACCAGCGGTCCGCAAGGGGTCCCCGACACATCCATGGCTGGGAACCACTGGTTTAAGATGTATCTAGGAGACCGCAACCATTTAAGTACTTCCTTCTACATTTGCCATGCTGGAGACCATAACCGAATGCCAGATGAAAATCTGAATTATTGTAGCGTCGGTGTGCCTGCAGTTCTCTATTTGCGTCCATTAAAATCGGCCCTCTGCCATGTCACTGCGAAGACCTAAAGATCGACGGTTGGTCGTCATTCGGTGCCTGCACTGCCTGCATGTCAGAAGACGGCGGCAACGTCCGTGTAACATTTCAGACTTCCATAGATGACTGCGCCTAATTTGACTGAAACATCGTATTATCATTAGTTGTGGTTTCGGCAGTTGACTTTCTATTCTGCCACAAAATGTTTGTGGAAACGGAGAATGCAGCCACCTGGAAAATCTTGACATTTCCTCTGTGTTCTCTCAGCTTTCACTTAAAGATAGATAGGATAACGAGGATTTTTACTTCTAGAAAGTTTGAAAGCTTGAACGTAGGCATTGTCAAAAAATGTCCGTGTGTAAAGTTTTCTTTAGACTTCACGAGTAGAGCAGTACCACCTAGGAGATGAGGCCTCTCCTCCTCAAACATCATCACTAGTGAATCCGAGCAGCGCCATCTAGCTTTTGTCAGTATCACCGCCAGTGCGACTTGCTAGCGTCTAACAATTGCAACACTAGCATGCAGCAACGCGGACGTGAAGGCATCTGGCACCGTGCAGCGACTCTCGTCAAGCTTTGGCGAGCTTGCACCTTAGGCTGGCTTGGGGATGTCCTAACGGCGACATAATGGGCAGCCTTGTCTTCCAGTGGTATTGGTAGGAGCGACCTAGTTTCGCCATAGCTCTGCCCGCCGCCGCACAGCACGCTGTGCACGCAAAAGTAGGGGAACAGATAGGAAAACTAGCAGAACGGACGTCGGCGGCGGCTGTCATGCGGCAACACTTCCGTCTCAAAGCTGGCTCTCGGAAATGCCAATGATGCCGTCGTGACTCCTTTGACACAGAGAGAGAGAGATAATAGATGCTGTATTTTGGAATCTTTGACAGATAACAGGCGGCATGAGGCTCTTGGCATTTCCTGCGGCAATCGCTACATGGTATTACAAAATAAAAGTGGCTCATGTTTACTTCTTTCCAATTTAAGTGTGTTGTCGAATTTGGGAGGAAAAAAAATATATAAAGTCTCAGCGAACTCAGTTTTTTGTAAGTGCTTTAGCGTTATTTTTGTGTTAATGGGACACAGCCTTTCCTTTATAAAATTCCATGAAAGTGCCTGGATAAGCGGTATATCACACTTTTAGTTTCCTAACAAGTGAAGAACACATCTTTCAGAAAAATTGCGGCAGTATAGTATGACTGCAAGAAAGCCCGAGAAAGTGCCTGTGGCTCGTGCTCAAGTTAGGATCTGGGGAATGTATCTTACTCCCACGAACAAATTAGGGAAAGACGGGACACGCAGTGTATTTTGAGCTGCGTCAGGCGTTTGTTTATTCGTGAGCTTTCTGAGCTCGGAAAGCATGTTCAGAACTGGAAGACTGGAAGACTTGGAATTGTCAGGGAGCTTCAAAGCATCTGAAAATGTCTAGGGAACATCAGGGCGAATCTCCAGAAAAGCGAGTTAAGTCAGGGAAAATGACCGACATGGGCTGTGCAGTGACACGCAACGAAGCCGGAGGGTGCAACGTGCAACGGCGTGGGCGTCCTTCGCCTCAAGCGGCAGTTGCCTGAGGCATGGCTGTGCAGCATGGGCCATCGCTCGATTCTCCGAATTAGATGGGAACAACCCAAACAGCCACTGCAACCCCATCCTCTTCCATTTCTTCTTTTCTAATGGTTGGGGGATCCGAGCAAAACGTTCGGGAAAGTTGAGGAATTTGAGAGAAGAAATTTGGCAGACACCATGCATGCTACGCATGATATGTCTCCTGTCTTCTTCACCGCTAGGATTAAGATAAGTTCAATTTATTCTGGTGCCCGAGGACAGAGTCGTGGGCGTTCATACGATTAATTAATTAAGTCGGCAATACACCCTCGAACGTTCTGCATCTGTTTGTCTTGTCGGAGCCACCTCGATACACCGAGAGCGGCACTGCCCGCAGCTGCTCTTGTATAAGAGTTTCTGACGTAATGTCGCCCGGTGCAATCGTGTGATCGTGTGATGAGGTCATCTGATCGCTTACGCACTCTGATTGCTCGTCGTAGCAGTTTGTAAATGCTCTTGTTCACATCATCCAAGTGGTGCGGAGGTAGAAAGCTGGTTGCAAATCGAGAGAGCGCGAGTTCAATTCCTGTGACGTGATGCATATGTTTTCTTTCTTAATTATTTATTCATAGTTATTAAGTAATGCTAGATTCATTTATGTTTTTGTGATATCTGCATGATGGTTTTTCGTGACACTCCTTCGTCGCGAACACTGTTGGCTGGGGGACCAACTATAGGGGTCACGTTGTCCAGCTTTTTTTCCACAGTGCTCAGTGTTTACCCAGCCCAAAGCCTCGTGGACTGGACTATCTAAGTGATCTACTTCGATCCCATGTAGGGCAGAGATCGGCAGTGATGAGATTGCTGCACCATTTGTGCCAAACTGTGACAAAGCGCTTACCCTAAGCTACATCCAAAACGTGAGAAATTTGCGGCAACATTGCACGCAAACTTATTTTCACTTTATTAAAGGGACCATGAAATTATTTCCCAGCTTTTTTTCCAAATGAAGACCCCAATTAATCAGTCAATGTTCATGAAACCTGGAGCAGGAAAGCGTTTTCGTTTTGTTGCCTCCAGTTTTGCACACAAAAAAAAAAGAAAAACTCGCGTCTGTTTTTCTTTTCCTTGTCTCGACCGGACTCGACCACCAACATGTTAAGTCACGTGGCCGTGACGTAAAGTATGCCTTTCTACTGGAAACTGAAGTTCTCCCAGCCGAGCGAGGTAGCCGCACCAGTAAAGCATAGCGTTGCGTCGAAACAACGTTTCTGCGTTAAAGTTTCGACACAAGGACGTTGAAACGATGTCGCCTATAGACGCCGATGGCTTCGTGGGACCCATTGGTCCACTTTACTTGTGCGATCATATGCCTGGGCTATGAATACATCGCAGCTGAGTCAAGTGCAGTTTAAAATATTTCGGTATAGTGAAGGAATGGGCCTTGCTCCGTACACCGGGACGCCCACGCGGCAAACGAGCACTCGCCCGACGAAGGCTGTAGCAGTTCGGCAGCGGAAGCGGCCGCGGAGGAGTGGCGATTCACTCAGTAAGGAATGGTAGGTTCACGTTTTGGCTGCGAGCACAAAACGCCAAAGACAAAGTAATATGAATTCCTAATGGAATTGCTCGTGGAGGATCCTCACGTGCTGTCATTGACGCTGTGGCTTATGCAGCCGGATATTGAACTCGGGCATTTCTGTCTAGGGTATTCGTCGACAGTTTCATCATGTTTGCAAGCACTGTTTGAGTTACGCACAACTCGTATCCACTACGGAAGCTAAATTCAACTGATGTGCTCAGAAAAAGGGAAAAACAACTCCGCCACTGTGGATGTTGCGGTTACTTTGCTAGGTTGTGCAAGCTGCTGCCCATTACACAGAAAAGTTTTGCCACAACTGGTTTACTCCACCATTCATACACTCAGCTTCATTTCAAGCGCCAAGGGAGGGAGTGTAAGATATAATCCGCTTTTATTTGCCAATGTTTTATGCCAAAAATTAGGATTTAGCTTTCCTTATCTCGCACGCTAGTTTTATTTTGATCCCATAAACGATATGCAGTCAGTAAACTTTGGTCTAAAATCGTTTCATGGTCTCTTTAATACATGATTGTATAATAAATGAGGCACTGCTACACGGCAGGATCGTTACAGTAGGCTGGAGCGAATTTCCAGAGCTTTAACATCATTGCGACGGATCTGTGCAGGGGGAGGCTGCCATTAAATTGCAACGCTGTCCGTGGTTTGAGTTGCTCCCTCTCTGAAATCTAGGCTCTCTTCTTCACCCCAGAGCACATTCCATGCTAACAGCGCTGCCCGTGTGTCGCAGGCTCTCGCATCATCTACGACCGGAGCTTCCTGATGCAGATGCGCAACTCGCCCGTGGCGCGCACGCCACCCAAGAACCTGCCGTCTCATCCCGGGGTGACGGTGTCCTGCAGCCCAGAGTCCAAGTTGGCCGCACAGCCACAGAAGCCCGTGGAAAACGGCACCGCCTCGCCCGCCAAGCCCCCTCCAAGCCCGGTGGGTGGCCCCCGGGGACCGACCCCTCTTCCGCGCACTTCTCGAGTAGAGTTCTCATAGTAAACCCGAGTGATAAGTTTTGAACCATGTTTAAAAGCACTAAAAAGGCGGACAAAAGAGTGAAGACGAGCATGGGCGCTCGCGTTTGTCTTCTCCCTCGTGTTCGTCTTTTTAGTGCTTTCAACCATGGTTCAAGACGCTCATCACCAGATAGCCCAACAACAAGTACTTTTTCGGGTGATAAGGTCCGCCAGCTTCCCGTGCATTTTGGGCACCTCGGTACGGTGGAGCGAAGGGGCGGACGTTTGTGGTCCCAGTTGGACCAGATTGCTGGCGACTTTTAATGCAGAATTGCATTCTTAGTGAAGCAAACTGTAATTTAGGCTTGAAAAGTGAAACGTGCCACAGTTTAAAAGAGTTGGCCGGCTGCCAAACACCTGTGCCCCAAGCTCCTCTAACTGCACAATGCTACTGTAAAAAAATACAAAAAATTAAAAATTTAGAAACAGAAGAGGCAGTGGAGAGGACTCCGAGGTGTGATATGTTTCAACTAGACTTTACCAGTTGTGAAAGCTCAGAAACAACAAGAAGAAGAAAACAAGCCTGTACAAAGGAAGGTTGTGGTGACGCTAGACACGGCATTGTGTGCCCGGAAGGTTGAGATAGGTTCACACCTGGTACGTTCCACATAAAGCACAATTCTGTGTATGACAGTTTGATCGATAGGTCAAAATACAACTGCAAATTTTTTAATATTAATTTATTTATTTGTGTTAGAATACTCCGACTCTTCACTGAAAGCCATACCAGTTGTGGTATACAATGTTAAAAACTCCACACACACACAAAAAAAATAATGAATATACATAAAGCTGTAAGAAAATATGGCAGTAGTAAAATTTCTTACTGAAGAAAATCCTTACCATATGCACAAGAAGCAGCAAGACGGTATCCCTTGCAAGGTCGGTATCTCGTCTTTTCTGTCCTTCGTTTCACGATAACTTGGCGAACTGTGAAGGCTAGGGCCCCGCGACCCAATAAGATCGTCGGAGCGAGGCACGTGACCTGACGTCACGGGAGCATTTGTCACCACGCCAGATGTGAGGTGCAAGGCCCGGAGGGACCGGCTGTCGTCTGCTAGCCAAGAGTCGTCTGCTCCGAAACCAACCAATTTCGGATGAACGTCCACCGGAGCAACATATCCGTCCGCTAGAACAGCCAGCACTTTGGGAACAGTTCATGAGACAACCATACGCTCAATTTAGCCGCGAATCTTTGATGGGTGCTAATGCCAGGGTACAGTGTGATGTTTTGAGCAGAAACGGCCAATTACACGACTGCGATTGCCAACGGTGGTGCTACAAGGCGAAAAAAATTGAGCTGATACGGATGTGTTATCACTTTTTTGGTTTAAATATAATTGAAACTCATAAATTTGTGATTATTTATTCTTTAATCTTCATATCTTCTCGTTATAGATGGAATCGCATGAGTTCAATTGCCGTTAAAAGAAAAAGAAGCCTAGAACTATTTTTTGTCGCGGAGTGCTCTGTTGCTGTGGCGGTAACGAGGCCCCAGTGGCCTCGACCATGGAGTGTTATCACGTGCCTTGCTTCGGCGCCCTTATTGGGTTGCGGGAGCCGCAGCCTCCACAGTTCGCCAAGTTATCGTGAAACGGAGTATAGCTTTATCATGGAAGGAAACACTGAGCGTTGCAGATTGCATAAAAAGAAATAAAGTTGACAAGCACTCGAACTATGTGAACTTGTCGCGGCAAAACAAATTGCGTCTAGCCTAACCTTTCGTCAGCTATCTTTCTTTGCTTTTCCATCGCCATCATTGTCGTTCTTTCTCTCGGAACCATCAATTTGACCACTTGTGATTAGCTGTGCTTTGCTCCCATATTTACTGGCCTGGTTTGTTGGACACTTCTTTGGGCCTCCTAGGGTCGCTTCAAAAGTGTGGGGCGGTAAAGGCAGAAGTGAAGTGGGGCCATCGTGAGCGCCGACATTGGTGGTCTCAAGAAAGAAGAAGAGAGCGACAGAAAAGCGTAGAAAGAAAGCAGGTGATCGGATAAGCACATTCGTGTTGCTGTGAGCGGTTGCTGGAGTGCTTGTTGAATTTTTGTTTAATGGACTACACCAATGTTTTCTAGCACGATAAAGCTAAAAAGACTAATTGACATATTAAAACTCGAGACTGAGCCATAAAAGGACAAAACACAGCAGCTTGAGACTTTGCGTTTTGCCCTTTCTTGCCTCCGTCTCGGGTTTCAGTATGTCGATTAACAACCAGCTTGCCTGCCTATACTTGGGTACAACTTTTTGTGGCAATCCAAAGAGAGGAGAGAAGTGCAGTCGAAGCAGCGGACACAGCCTCTCTCCTAGCATTGACTGCATAGCCAAAGAAAGTTGTCCACGAGTATATAGTAACATTGACTTGGTGACATATTTAGAAAAAAACAGAAAACACTGAGAACCACTTTTTTTTTTGGTATAAACAATTTTTTATTTTGGATACAGAAATTGAGTGCAATGACCCAGGTATCGCTTATAGCTCCTGTGTCCAAAATTAAACATTGTTTCTGACTGAAATAGATTGGTTCTCTGTGCTCATCGCCCATGTTTTTTTATTCTTTCAAACAAGAGTAATAGCACCACATGCTTGCACTATTTAGTAAGACTAGTAGGTAGTGACCTTGCAAGTGGCATTCTGCCATTTCTTTGTCTTTATTATAGTGTGGCCAGCAACCTGGGCCTACCCAGACCGCCAGTGTCTGCCTCTTTGTTCCGTCGTTCCGATGCGGCCGGAATCCTTTTCCTCTAGATTTATTATGTTTATAACCTCTACGCTTTAAACTTTTGCCACATGACATTGTGTTTTGGCTGCAGTTGTGGAATATGGGCAAAACACGGAGGAGGGGGTTGGGAAAATCTGGGAATAAGTACTACTTGATTGACTTATTCTGATCATCTGTGTCGCATCCCAGCACAGTGCTTGGCGAGCTTCAGTAGGAGTGTACCAGATTTTCTGGACTATAAGTAGCACCCTTGAATAAGTCCACTTTTTTGTATATTGAGCCGGTCTTGCAGAAAAGTTAATATACAAGTCGCACCTTTGTATAAGTCGCACCTCTTTGCACGGTTCATGCAATGAGTTTTTTCGTTTTACACACATCGGCATCGCAAAATCGGAGTTTCGCACAATCTGCTAGTTCACGCGTACCGTTTGATGCGCAACAACTTTGACGTTTCAACTTGCGAGAAATGCCCATAACACGGCGCTGTCTGGCGAGGGCAATCAAGTGTTTCGCAGTAAAAGGACCTAAACGGACAAAATGAGAAGGTAGTCGGATTTATTCGAGTGTACACATGCCGAGCAAACAGAACTTTAATGTGCCAGACACTCAAGAATCAAACTTTGGACCACTAGGCCTAGCCTAGGCCAAGTCGCGGAGACGACGCGAGCATCAATGCACAGGCAAATCGATAAATCATGACACACTTCTTTCAATGCCACTAAAAGATCGGCTAGCCGCAATCCTTCCTTCTAGCAACAGGGCTGGGGTCTGGCAGATGAAGAATGCTCATCAAACAAAAACTAACAAGAAAAAAACGAGAAAATTTTCTGCAATGCGTGTATATCAGCCCACTTACCTTTCAGTATTACTGGACTGAAGCAAAAGAATATGGAACCATGGCTGAATTAGGCAACGTCAGTCACATGCTGTAAAAGCTTTATTCTCACTGTCTTGCCTACCCACATTAAGCCGCTTCGGGAAACCGTAAAATTTCTCTTCTTTCTGAGTTAGTTATGAAAAGCATAGAAGAGTGCGGCAAAAGATGGGGCGTAAAAAAAAAATGTTTCACCATGAATTAAAAAAGATATAAATCGCATCGTTGTATAAAATGCACCGATAAAAATGTTTAAAAAACCACAACCTATAGACCGGAAAATATGGTAACTTGGATGTATGCAGGACTGTCTTGGCAAGAGGCTAAAACAGTTCTGCCAATTGCAGGGGTATGTTGGGGTTTAGGCACTTAATCTTTCGGATCTGGGAATGGCATTCTGTGCTGGTAGGTTTTCTCAGACTTTCATTGTCGTTTGGTTCTCAAAATAACCTAGGTATATGTTGACGGCATACATTCACATTGAATCGCTCGTCTACAGCTTTCCAGCATGCCATTGCTCATAGACAGATTGACCTTTCAATGTTATAACACCCCCCCCCTTGTTCAATTTGCTTCTGGTTCTTCATAATTTATGTTTTCAATGAGAAATTCAAGTGCATAGTCAGAAATCTGATATTTTACTATTGTTTTATGTTTCCATAGCTACAAAAATAGAGGAAAAACTGGAAGAAAGAGAACGACAGGATAGGAGGGTTATTTATGCTTTCCAGCAGGGACACTACAGTGTCCTGTGCGTGTCAGCACAGGACTGTAGCAACACCTCCCAGATAACAAGGCCATAATGCTTGGTCTTCAATGTACGTACAAGGGGCCAGCGCGAGACGCAGATTCAACATGAGTGCTGTATGGTGTTGTGTGAATATTTGAAATTTCGAATAATATGCTATTCGATATTCACTTTGAGATGAATTATCGACGAGATTTCTTGCATTCATAATGGCACATATTTTCAGTCACTTGGACTCTCTCTTCAATGGCAATCAAGAGAGGGCTAGCAGTATTTTCAAATAAATAAGCTGCGATATTCATATTTTTCAATGTCGATCGCAGCGGATTAGCCTCGTTGAGCGTGCTTCTTACCGAGCACGTGTGCACTGCGGAGAAGTAACACCCGCGGAAGCGAGCTTCGCAGGTGTTGCTTTTCCGCAGTGCACCGGTGCACGTTAAGAAGCACACTGAACGGGGTAACCTGCTGCGATCAAACTTGAAAAGTATGAACACTGCAAGTATGTGCTTGGGATGAAACCACACTTTCAAAGCAAGATGGTGCACGCACACACCTGGTGTATAAAAAAAGAAATGGAAACTGTGTTAACCCCTTAATTGTAAAAGTTGTTAAGCAAAATTTGTACCAATGTGGTTTAACATGGTTTGACGAGCTGACCTCATCATAAACCATGGAAACTATGCCAAAAAAGGTGTGACAAGGCAAGCTCGTCATAAACTAGAAGATGGACGATCACTCCGTGACGAGCTCAGCTCGTCACAAACC
>JAZHYW010011415.1:0-13346 GCA_037355805.1 Ixodes ricinus | reverse complement strand
TGCTTGTGGGTCTAATGGTCGGTATGAATCTCTAATCACAGATATGTACCGGCAGAAGACAAAGATTCCATTACAGTCAAATGTGAACTTTATTCTGTGCCCATTATTATTTTGAAAAAGGAACATCCGAAGCGTTAGGGTACCTGAAGCCCCTTCATGTTTTAAACGTAGCGCAAGGTGCGTCGATGCACGAGGCACGTGCAACGTGCAGCCCTTGGGGAGAGCATGGCGGCACAGCGCAGCACTGAGCTAGATTTTAGACGCCATGTTGTTCCCAGAAGTGGCGCGCGGCACATGTCCCGAACATTTACACAACAATGAATGGCGCCACTTTTCCCAGGTTAGAGGGGCTTTAAGGGTACCTTCCAAAATTCCGGTGGAAACCTGAAAGCAAAGTTTGTATTTTGGTTATGGCATGTTATTTTTCTATCTAGAAATGATTTAACGTTAAATTATTAAACCGCAAAAACCATTAGTAAGCACGAAATATGGTGAGGCTACAAGAATGTATTATGTACCGAAAATGTTTAACGAATTACCCGATGATCTGATTGAATGTAAAAATCACTGTGCCATTAAAAACTAACACGACAATGGATCATAGCGCAGTAGAAAAAATTAATGATTCATATGGGATTGATTAAAAATGACCTCTCCTTCGACCCATACTACGCATATAGTATTGCAACCTGAGTTTCTTTTTTTTGTATGGACAGAGGTAAAGCTGTAGAATTGTACTGCTAAATTGGATTAGTTCCACCTGTTATTGTGTTATTTTTATATATTTATGTACTGTGCCTAATCAAACGTTCTATGTATATTCGTTTTAACTCTTAGTATGAGTTAGTGTCTAGGGCGTAATATATTCAAACAGAATGTGTTACACAATTGAAGGAATCTGTATTGACCTGTCGCGTCCCACGCACAACCTCATCGGCTTATGTGGGTGTTGAGCGAAATTTATTTTGAAAAAAAATTGTATTGTATTGTATTGTATTGTATTGTAAAACGGAAGAGAAAATGCGCTTACTCCACTCGCTACTTTCGAGACTCCAATACGCGCAGCAACTTTATCGGTCTCCGTTGCGTCGCTATCTATCTACACTCTGTCTTCATCGTCCATGCTGGCCATGACGGCGTCGTCCGACAGAGTGCAATACACGAAGCGTCGTCGGCCCGAGAATGCCGTAAGCCTCGTATTACCGCATTCGCGGCTTTGTAAACGTTTTTCCTCGCAATGATTTTGTTCACAGTACACGTGCGCCTAGTAAATGAATTTCCTGTCACGCTAAGTGCGTTTTTCGGCACATTCTCTGCCACTTAGATCGTAAACATGATCTACTTGAAATAAAACGCGGATCAACAAATTGTTTCACCAGCGGACAAAAACAATTTAAAACAAAAGCATGGTTACAAAAACATACCTGAGTCTATAAGAAAGGTGTCTTCGTTACTTTTCGAGTATCCTAGGACAATTGTTGAGGCGAATTATTAAGGATTGAACACCCTGTTATCGAGCCACGCGGCTGTCAGCTTTCCACACCGAATGTAATTCACGCATGGGCAACGATGTGAGGCCATTGGCGCCTCCACTCGGCCACTGCTATAACCTCCCGAATATAGCCAGGTTCTTTCCACCACCGAAAGATGTAATGAACAGCACCATCAGCCTTTTTGCGTTCTAATGGCCTATCTAGATATCCTGATGGCCTCAGCCGGGCAACATCAAAACGTTTCGATGGCCGTCAGTCACCACAAGAAATGGTTTGACGGTCTCTGAGCTACAAACAAAAGCCTTGTAATGGTCCATCAGCCTGGCCACCACCAGGAAATGTTTATAGTCCATCAGACACCATCAAGTAAGCCTTTCGGACCATCAAAGAAGTCTGTTGGGCATCAGAGAAGGTCTGTTTGACCGCCAAGAAGGTGTGATGGTCCATCAAAAGGTCTGATGGGCCATCAAGAAAGTTTGATGGACCATCAAACATTTCTGATGGTCTTTTGGATCGGGCTATAAGAGCCCAACTACTCAGAACACAATTTGCGGCTCGAAATTCGTTTCGTTTCCGCTCGAAAAAAGCCGGTCGAGAATTGGGCGGTTTCGAGTCGCGCTCACTCTCTCTTCCATAGTCACGTGGCGTTCAAACTATGTTGGACCAAATATATTCAAAGTCGTGGGTCATCTAGGGCACACATTCAATATTCAAGATAGAAAAGAATACGAACCACATTTTTGTGGTCTGCAGAAACTGCAAATATCTTGATCGAAAAAAAAATAAATAAAGTTGCACAGATCACAGGAAGCACATGTACACGTCATTCTCATTATGGCGACGTGCCACGGGCTGCACGACGCGATGGCAGCGCACGACGGACCAACGTTGCGACAGACGTCGGGCCGTTACTTCGGAACTGTCGTTCGTGGTACCGGCCAATCGATCTTCAAGCGTAGAACATCGAGTGAAATGGTTATAAGTATGGTGCCTGGAGCGCCTCTCCGACTGGTATGTTTAAAGTCCTATCCCTCTCCACACATCAAAAGTGGTCCCGAAGTGGCAACAAATGGCGTCACAGACGCCGGGGTGTCCTGCTGTCGAATGTCGAGATCCTTGCGGTTGGTTGTAGAAATGCTGGTGAAAAGCACAAGCGAACATGAGTGTCGCTGTCGTCACGGCGTCCCAGCTGTTGGCTGCCGAAGCTTCCATGGACTGTCACATTGGAGAGCGACCTGCAGCAGAGCAGGCGTCAGCTACATGCACCACCGTTTTTAGAACACCGCCAGGATCGCCACCGGCGGCAGCATGACACGTCTGTGACGCCATCAGGCGGAAATCGTGGGGCCACTTTTTGGACGCGGTAAACACACCAGTCGGAGACGATGTCCAGGCACTATAATCCATTTCTTTAACAACCGCAGGACAAACGGTTCACGCAACTTCGCCGCCTGCTTCACGCGCCGGAAAGGCAAAAAAATAAATAAAAAAATTGAGCCTTCAATTTACGTTGTGAAGGTGGTTGGACAGCGAAGCTGGGGTTATCACCTGCAATGATTGCCCACTGAATTATATACTTCGTTTCAGCTTCGGTCCAGACGCAGCCGATGCTACAAGCGCGAGCATGTGGCCCAGAACAGTGCTTGCACTGCACGAGCGCGCGTGCTTGGCAGGGATGCTGAAAGCCCGGAGCTCGCGCTTGTAGCTTTGGCTGCGTCTGGACCGAAGCTGAAACGAAGTATAGACCCTTTTTATTGCAAACGCCTCCAGGTGATGCTCCAGTCTTTGACGTCACAGACAACTTCCGGTTTATAAACAGAATGAACAAAGGCCAGCTTAACACCGCTGCTTGAAATTTGTATAAAACGTTGAACCACCAATTCTCCAAGTGAACGCTAAAAGAACGAAGGAGTGCGAGATCTCTTAAAATCTTTCGAGTATTCTTGTAAACCATCTTGTCTCCTCCGATATGTAATATTGTAGAGCCGAAAGCCCTCGTTAAATCTCCAACTTTGTTGTCCGTGTAGCATTTATGCCTTCTAGCACCGGTGACATAAGCAAGCTCAACAGGCTTGCAATGACGGTGTGACCGAAAGTCGCTTGGAACGCAAGCGGCAGTTCATGTTTGTAAACAGCAAAGGATCTATAGTATCAAATGATTGACGAAGGAAAAGTACATTCACTGTACCAAAACTTTTTTATATGAAAGGCATTGTACGCTGCCGTTGCCGCGGCAGCTTATGCAACCCCAATCTTTACCGCGAAACGCATGCGGGGAGCGCTACGTGCTTCGCATGGTTAGCGCGGCTAGTGATGTCACTCCCCACTTCGTACTCTGCCCCCTGCCGCGGCAGCTTATGCATCCGCAATGTCTACTGAGAAACGCATGCGGGGAGTGCTACGTGCTTCGCATGGTTAGCGCGGCTAGTGATGTCACTCCCCACTTCGTACTCTGCCCCCTGCCGCGGCAGCTTATGCATCCGCAATGTCTACTGAGAAACGCATGCGGGGAGCGCTACGTGCTTCGCATGGTTAGCGCGGCTGAGTGATGTCACTCCCCACTTCGTACTCTGCCCCCTGCCGCGGCAGCTTATGCATCCGCAATGTCTACTGAGAAACGCATGCGGGGAGCGCTACGTGCTTCGCATGGTTAGCGCGGCTAGTGATGTCACTCCCCACTTCGTACTCTGCCCCCTGCCGCGGCAGCTTATGCATCCGCAATGTCTACTGAGAAACGCATGCGGGGAGTGCTACGTGCTTCGCATGGTTAGCGCGGCTAGTGATGTCACTCCCCACTTCGTACTCTGCCCCCTGCCGCGGCAGCTTATGCATCCGCAATGTCTACTGAGAAACGCATGCGGGGAGCGCTACGTGCTTCGCATGGTTAGCGCGGCTAGTGATGTCACTCCCCACTTCGTACTCTGCCCCCTGCCGCGGCAGCTTATGCATCCGCAATGTCTACTGAGAAACGCATGCGGGGAGCGCTACGTGCTTCGCATGGTTAGCGCGGCTAGTGATGTCACTCCCCACTTCGTACTCTGCCCCCTGCCGCGGCAGCTTATGCATCCGCAATGTCTACTGAGAAACGCATGCGGGGAGCGCTACGTGCTTCGCATGGTTAGCGCGGCTAGTGATGTCACTCCCCACTTCGTACTCTGCCCCCTGCCGCGGCAGCTTATGCATCCGCAATGTCTACTGAGAAACGCATGCGGGGAGCGCTACGTGCTTCGCATGGTTAGCGCGGCTAGTGATGTCACTCCCCACTTCGTACTCTGCCCCCTGCCGCGGCAGCTTATGCATCCGCAATGTCTACTGAGAAACGCATGCGGGGAGCGCTACGTGCTTCGCATGGTTAGCGCGGCTAGTGATGTCACTCCCCACTTCGTACTCTGCCCCCTGCCGCGGCAGCTTATGCATCCGCAATGTCTACTGAGAAACGCATGCGGGGAGCGCTACGTGCTTCGCATGGTTAGCGCGGCTAGTGATGTCACTCCCCACTTCGTACTCTGCCCCCTGCCGCGGCAGCTTATGCATCCGCAATGTCTACTGAGAAACGCATGCGGGGAGCGCTACGTGCTTCGCATGGTTAGCGCGGCTAGTGATGTCACTCCCCACTTCGTACTCTGCCCCCTGCCGCGGCAGCTTATGCATCCGCAATGTCTACTGAGAAACGCATGCGGGGAGCGCTACGTGCTTCGCATGGTTAGCGCGGCTAGTGATGTCACTCCCCACTTCGTACTCTGCCCCCTGCCGCGGCAGCTTATGCATCCGCAATGTCTACTGAGAAACGCATGCGGGGAGCGCTACGTGCTTCGCATGGTTAGCGCGGCTAGTGATGTCACTCCCCACTTCGTACTCTGCCCCCTGCCGCGGCAGCTTATGCATCCGCAATGTCTACTGAGAAACGCATGCGGGGAGCGCTACGTGCTTCGCATGGTTAGCGCGGCTAGTGATGTCACTCCCCACTTCGTACTCTGCCCCCTGCCGCGGCAGCTTATGCATCCGCAATGTCTACTGAGAAACGCATGCGGGGAGCGCTACGTGCTTCGCATGGTTAGCGCGGCTAGTGATGTCACTCCCCACTTCGTACTCTGCCCCCTGCCGCGGCAGCTTATGCATCCGCAATGTCTACTGAGAAACGCATGCGGGGAGCGCTACGTGCTTCGCATGGTTAGCGCGGCTAGTGATGTCACTCCCCACTTCGTACTCTGCCCCCTGCCGCGGCAGCTTATGCATCCGCAATGTCTACTGAGAAACGCATGCGGGGAGCGCTACGTGCTTCGCATGGTTAGCGCGGCTAGTGATGTCACTCCCCACTTCGTACTCTGCCCCCTGCCGCGGCAGCTTATGCATCCGCAATGTCTACTGAGAAACGCATGCGGGGAGTGCTACGTGCTTCGCATTTCGCGCGCCTTATCACCTTTCGTGTGGTTTTGACATTTTTTTCTGGTTTTCTTATTGAAACAAGTGCCAAAAGCACATGATAGATGATAAGGCGCACGCGAAAGGTGATAAGACGCGCGCGATGGTTTTCTGTCAACTACTGTTCTGCTGACGGACACGAACAAACCCGACCAACGAGTCATATACAGTAAATGAACTTGTTTTGGGGCTAGTTGGTGTTGACTCTATTGAACCATGGTTAAAAGCGCTAAAAAGACGCACACAAGATAGAAGACAAACACGGGCGCTACTCACAACTGTATTGGGAAAGGAAGATGGAAGTAGTACACACACACACACACATATATATATATATTATATATATATATATCTTGTCACCCGTGCGAAACGGCGCCGTGTTGTTTGAAGACCGGTGGCGTCGCTGCGTTTCCATAGGAGCTAAGCCATTTTCTTTTTTTACTTTTTCCTCAGGTAAGTTCGTTCTTTGCAAATTTTACAAAAAAAAATGCACCATCTGTGGGCAACGCTGCACAAAGTCGTAGCGCGAAAGGTTAAGAAACCGAATTTTTCCGGTCGATTTAAAGAGCCTGCCGTCTCCTTGTTTCACCCTGTATATATATATAATAATTTGGCAGCACGGGCTTAGCGATCTACTTTGTTTCATCGACAATTTTAACCAGTTTCATCCTACTATAAAATTCACAAAGTCTTATTCCCTCACAAATATCAACTTCTTGGATGTCTCTGTGAAACTCGTAGATGGTGTACTAAGCACCACGCTCTTCCGAAAACCAACCGATTCACAGCAATATCTCTCGTTCAAAAGCTCGCACCCCCGACATTCCAAAACAGCCATCCCTTATAGTCAAGCCCTCCGATGCCGCCGAATCTGTTCAAACGATGACGATCTCGACAGAAATTTGGAACAACTCAGGGAGGCGTTCCAGGGACGCGAATACCCAACGGCCTTAGTTGATAACGCGATAGACAAGGCACGTGCAAAAGATCGTAATTTAATGCTCTCTCCGGGCACCACGCGAAATGCCCCCAAAAATCCTGTGAACCTCACACTTACCTACAGTAATAACCTCCCAGCCATCCGCTCGATCTTAAGGAAACATCAGTACTTGATAGAGCAATCGACGAAACTTAAAGAAATATTCCCCGACGCGCCCAGAGCGGTTTTTAGACGACCTCGAAACATTCGTGATAACCTCGTGCATGCAAAACTAAATAAACAAAGTCATTCAAAACCAACGGGATGTAAACCATGTGGAAAATCCCCTTGTAAGATATGCTGTCAAATGCTTTCCACTAACATTGTATCTAGCACAAATTCGCACTTCCGTCAAACGATTAGCAGTGATGTCGACTGTGACTCAGACAATGTAATATACCTCATTGAATGTCACAAATGTAAAGAGCAGTACATTGGACAAACTAAATCTACGTTTCGTAAAAGATACAACGGCCATAAGTCCGACGTCAGGTGCAAACCCGACCTTCCTGTATCCAAACATTTCAGCCGGGATGGACATGTAATAACGGAGGCAAAATTAGTCATCATGCAGAGTGGCTTCAAGACTCAAACAAATAGAGAAATTCGCGAGTCTTTCCTAATTCATAAATTCCAGTGCAAAATTAACAAAGATTTGGGTACTCTGTCAACAATATACAGCTTAAACAACCATCTGCCGCGACACCCCCGCCCCGCTTAATTCTCTTTTTTTCTCTTATTTTTCTTCCTTCTTTGGTCTGGACGAACCAGCCCTCGGGGACAAGGAGGAAGATGGCCCCAAATGACCCGGTCCCACAAGGGCGCCACGACTCACTCACTGCACCGTAATTACCCAGGAATGCAGCTCCCGAACAAAATCCACAACCCTAATCCCTCACCGCGACAAAAGTGGACTCATCCCCCTAGCGCTACCCTTTCCCTGCAAGCCCCTTCTGCCACCAATGCACCTGCGAACAGAACCCAAGGCCGCCATGCCTCATCGCGCCAAGATTGGACTTATCCCCTCTGTGTTTCCTCTTCCCTACGAGCTCCTTCATACCACCAGTGCACCTGTGAACAACACCCAGAACCGGCTCCCTCATCGCGACAACATTGGACTCGTCCCCCCCCCCCATGCTTCCCTTTCCCTACGAACTTTCGCGTCAACAAACCCTCCCCCTAGATATTTTATAAAACTGCCCCACCACGCCATATGGGCTCCCGTCCTGAAGAAGGCAGTGCCACTGCCGAAACGTCGACGGACGTCTAGCCCCTTTCTTATTTTTATTATTTTTTTATTTTTAATTTTTAATTTTATTTTTCATTTAACAATTTATTTTTGTAAGTTCTTGTGTTTTAACTTTGACTTTTACTCGGTCGTTTTTAAAAGTTTGTTTCCCTCGTAACTAGCGTTCTTGTGCCTAGTCTTCATTATTCCCGTAAACCAATACAACTTTTTTTTCGGCACCTCACCCTTTTTTCTTGCGTGACTTTTTTCGCCATTAAATTAGAATTTTATTTTTATCATCCTACGGCTGCTGTGTCTGCGCACATTACTTTTGCATTTATATCAACGGAAGCATTTGTCAACATTCGCCACTCTTTATATATATATATATATATATATATATATATATATATATATATATATATATATATATATATATATATATACATTATAGAAGAGGGACCCGAGTCCCGTCAGCGATACGTCAATAGCATTGTATAATGCTGAGATTCGTTTTTTCGATAAATATATGTAAACGGGTTTATGCTCTGGTATCTCGCGCATGTGTAGCCTGGGTGACGATAAGTGTATCAGATATATATATATATATATATATATATATATATATATATATATATATATATATATCTATGTATCAGATATATAATATATATATATATATCTGATACACTTATCGTCACCCAGGCTACACATGCGCGAGATACCAGAGCATCACAGAAAACGCTTCTCCTTCCTCCACAAATGTTTAAACTCTTCGCGATAGAGTAAAGCAATATTACATGAGCGTCCTAACACCGAATCAAATTCTGAGGAAGTCCTACTTTTGAATCATGACGATCGGCAAATGGTGCGTCTTGGTGCTCTACACAAGCACCAAGATGGCGGCGTCCACAACAATATCGGGGAACAGAGTGACGATACTCGAAGCGTAGCTCATTTTGTTGCTCTAGGCTCAACTACTTGAAGTCACAATGGAATTTGTCAATGTTTTTTTTTCCTTTTTTCTCTTCTTATTTTTTTTTCTCATTCCTTTATTTTGAGGGTTTCTTCCTTTTCTGGGTGTTTTTTCCCATGTATCTTCTTCAGTTTAAGAAGTGGGAAAAGGAATGTACGAATTGAAGGCGACATCATTAAATTTTCGTTACTAGTTCAAAGAACTGTGCTGTGTGTCCTTGTCTCTAAGTGGTTTTATTTTCCCCTTGATTCTTATGTACTATTTGTTTGTCAAAAATAATATCAGAACCCTAATCCATTAATGTGTCAACGAATTCAGATGTCATCACAAAGGTTGCCAAATATGATTACGATGACGTACTAATTTGCGCGCAAGCCCACTCTCCCGCCTTATATACATTAATTTACAGGAAAACTTTTTTCTTGCACATCACAAATAAATTTGTCGGAATAAATCGGTCATGGCAACAAGTTAGGAAGAATGCCAACACTGCAGAAACAATATTCACTTTCCACTTCGTTCTGAACCAGTTTCAATTTTCACAAGTACGCAGTAATATTTTTATAGTATGATACGTGATTCTGAGTAGGTTGCCTAGCAATAAAATCTTTGAAACATAATTAGCGCACGCTTATCTTAACAACTCATTTTCACGTCCTTGTCGATCTTTTCTGTCCAAGTTTACTCGGTTCGTGTTTCGCCTTCACACTTCTGAGAATGCTCGACATAACTTATAATGAGGCATTCTCTTGCTAACGCAAGAAAAACTGATCTCCGTAGACTTCTAAACCTAAAAATCTGGAAAAACCGAGGCAGAGCGGCCTGACTGCGGCATACTTTATTTATCTTTTTCTTAAAAAGAAAGGGGGGGGGGGGGCTCATGGCCCAATGGCTGCGGTCACCAAGTAGTTTGTACACTAAAATAAATTCTACTTGAATACAAAAGTTTACCAGCCTATAGCCGCAGGCTAGTCATTGTTTTCTTCAAACGTGACCCCGAGTATGACGTCCGAATTGCGCATCAGACAAAATTAATACGAACCATTATCCGCACTTTGACGAGGTTCTAGACAAAGATGCATAGCTGTTTCACAATAACTTGTCAGCCTACAAATAAAAAAATTAATTGGGGTGCGGTTACGTTTAGACAGCCCGAACTAACCGCCATATTCTTAAACGCAACTCGACTCGAAACTCGACTCGAAATTCGACTTGAGGATGGTTTTTCGATTCATAAACAGATATCCACTCGAAACTCCACTCGACTTGAGAAAATACTCCAAAATTTCTTCGAGATCTCGAGTATGCGTTGGAACTATCTTGAGAGGCACTCGAGAGTTGGAGTGGAGTTCAGTCTTGGCGGCCGACGCGTCGTTCGAGGATTTCGTCGGCTTCGTCCTGCGCGTGGATGAGCTCTTTCATGACGGCCGAGACAACAACCAGCAAGTCGACGTGCCTGGACGTCGTTGCAGGGACAGGCTCCACCCACTCGAACATTTCAAGGACCGCCAATTCCTGATGCGGTGCCGCTTTAGAAAGACGACTGTGGTGAGCCTCCTCGAGTCTCTGCCGCTGCAGGCGAGCGAAAGCGATCGCGGCCGGCCGCTCTCTCCGAAGCTTCAGCTCCTGATTGCTCTGAGGTTTTATGGAGTCGGAACTTTTCTAAGTAGTTACGGGGGACCCTGTGAACGTCTCGCAACCGACGGTTTGCCGGCTGATCGAGCGAGTGTCGCGGGTCCGGGCTCTTCCCCCGCCTGGTCAAATTTCCCGAGAGCGACGCAGCCTACGATCAAAGGATGCTGGAGTTTGACGAGATTGGAAACTTCCCAGGCGCCAGTGGTTGCATCGACTGCACCCAAGTCAAAATAAAGGGACCTGGCGGTCCCAATGGTGAGGTCTACAGAAACCGGAAGGGGTTCTTCTCAATCAACGTGCAGGTAAGTTCACCTCCGTTGTTCTTCGTGCTGTTATACAGCGACAGCAAAATAATAAAAAAGAATAAAAATAAAAGGACGCGCCGGAGTGCGGTACCGTACGTGACAGCGCGGAGATATCGTGATCGATATGAACCAGAACTTGAGAACAAATCTGTATTCTGCAAAAGTCTCCACAGTTTATCATTTCGATATTCTGGGTTCAGCAGAAACGAGGAACAACGTCCCTAAAGCGCGTAGCTTCGGTTAGAGTACATAAATGTGTGAAAAAAAAAAAGTGCCGAGATCCCATTGGTAGGCCAGCTGTAAAGATTCTGTTTACTTTCATATATTTTTAGAATATAAGATAACGACAATTATCTTATTTGACATATTTCACAAACTGTGCCGGAGGCTTTAAAACCAGAATGACGCACTTCGTCTTTGGAACCAGGTGTAAAATATTAGTCGTTTGCATGACTCTCGGTATTTTACAGTCAAGAATTCTTAAAATACTCACTTTTTTTTTTCTGAGGGGGAGGGGTGTTTTTATTTTTCACAATGTCGCACACTCAAATTTCCTTCTATTGTACGTCGTAAAAAGCTTGGAATGAAGCTACTTTTAGCTTATCTAAATAAAATAAAAGTGCCAGAATGCTCTAGCATATTCATTTTCAAAACTTGCGGATGCACTTCATATGCTAACCTAAGTAGAAACTTCAGCTTGAACACTTTTGTTTTCACATCATGGCAACCCAGTCATCACTGTGCTGCTTCTTCCTGTCCACAGGCCATCACAGGACCCCAGCTGCAATCTTTTTTAGATGCGGAGCATCTCTTGCCAGGTCTATGTCCCGAGGCGTCGTAGTCCGCACCCGCACTACGCACGCGCAACTCTCCTCCTTCCCTCTCTCCAACAGCTGCGCGTTACTCTCTCCGCTCGCTGTCTCTACCAGCTGCGTGCACTTCGCGTGGTTCGCTTCGACTCACACTGCGCGCGCGTGCGCAACTCTCCTCCTCTAGTCTCCTCTCCTTCAAGTGTGAATATAAGCAGCGGTAGCGCGCGTTCCCCCGGAGGAGTGAAAGGAGGATAGTTTTGCGCGCGCGGGTCGCAGCGCCACACCAGGGCTTTCCAGTGGGGTGGGCTTTCCCCGCAACTCTGCGGCTGTCGTCTGCTAGCGTTTCTCGGCCGCTCGCGTCCGCCGCAGCCCAAATCCGGCCGGCCAAAAGAAATCAGTCAAGAAGGGAATAAATTAATTAAGCAAAGAGAAGCTATGCTTGCCAATTCTAAGGAGGATAATTTGGAAATGATGTAAATATATGCAGAAGAAAAGTTATGCTAAATCTAAAAGAAGAGAGATATCGGGGGCTGGTGCGGGGAGAACCGACGCGACGGAAGAAGGAGAAAAGAAAAATGAAATGCAAAAGGAAGGAAAAGATTAGCAATTAAAAATAAAGGCAAGCGAGAAGCTGTACCACGAGTTCAGCGCTGTTGACTCCACTTCACTCCGTTCTTCCGATGAAGTGTGATGGAAGCAACAGTCCCGTCAGTTAGTCGGTTGGCGCAAGCAAGCGTCAGCACCACCCCACAAACTAACAGCAGCGCTACGTCCACTGAAGACAAAGCTGCGCAGCGAAGGGCACGCGACGCTGAGCGCAAACGCTTGAAGCGAACGGCAGACCCTGAACTACGGCAACGAGAAGCGGCGTCCATTCGCAAGTTAACAACGTAATAACACGCAAGTTAACAACGTTACTAACAACGTTACTAACACCGTTAATACCACCGTTAATAACGATCCGCGATGCTCCGCATCACCCCATGGTTCCCCTCGGGAAGATGGTGTAATTTTTTATCTCTTCGCAAGCCGGCCAGCTCCGTGCACGACACCCGAATCTTGGACAACAGCCGTGCCCGGGCCATTTGCGAGCACCGGCGTCTTCCAGGCCATCTGCTCGGGGATGCGGGCTGTGCCTGCATGTCGTTTCTCCTGACCAGGGATTCAAACCGAAAAATAGGACGTTTCGGTTACGGTTACGGTTACCGTGTCCTGGTGCTACCGGTTTCGTTTCGGTTTTTTACGATTTTAATATTTACGGTTTCGATTACCGGTTACACGTCCCTAAAAACCGTTTTTTTCCTCTCGGTTTCTTCAATAATTTGTCTTATTCAAATGCTGGACAACCGTTTAATACTAAATGGTTTAAAGTAGTCCCAGATATGCAACAACGGGACATTGACAATAGGAAGTTTTCGTAGATCGTTTCTTCCGTCCTACGACGCTATGCGCAACCCCAATATCCGGAACTCTGCAGTCAGAGTTCCGGATATCCG
>JAZHYW010011414.1:0-37983 GCA_037355805.1 Ixodes ricinus | reverse complement strand
CGCATGGCAGTAGCGGTAGCGACATGTCTGTGACAGTACCTTGAGTACCTCGTACGATTTTCCCAATGTTCTACAATAACTCTTCATGCAGTATCTTGAGCACAGCATCGCTTAATCGAGAAACAACGTTGAACGGGCGCGTGTAGCGCAAGCTTTCCGCGCAACGTTGCCGCTTTCTCGGCGACGGCGTCCCTGTCGAGAGTGATTTTGGTTTCTTCTCCGTTGACGAGCAAGTTCGGCGGATTTCTCCACCCAGTCCGAGACATGAAAAACGAAGGGTTTCGTCGTCGACGTCGACAAAGCTTTGCCGCCTCTCTCGCTTTGCCATCAAAGCACAGCTGGTGTGGAGCCTGCACGTATGCGCGTGCCCTCCTCTCCCTGGCGTCTCCTTAGTTCGAACTCGCGTCAATCTCGTCGTAAGCAGACGTAATTTTTCGTATAATGTAACGCAAAAAAAACTTTCAGCCTTTCCACTGTAGTGAAAAAGGAAGACCAGGGGAGCTGTACTATGGTGGGAATAAAATAACAGTCGGCCGCAAGTCGGCAAGCCAGAGTGGAAAGGCTGGACAGCTACCGTCATCTCTGAGCGACTGCTTCAACCAGGCAACCGGTTGTCTGGTTGCCGCCGTTGCTCATAGATGGCGGTAGCTGTCCAGAGTTTCGTGTCATTATTTGTTTCCTGACGAACCCGATACTGGGGAAACTAGCACTTATCAGCTCCACCGTAAAAAAACGGGGCTCAGCGAACAAGCCTTAAGTTTTGAGGTAAGAGGACATGTGTAACTGAGGCACCTGCCGTCACTCAAGAGGAACGAAATGCGGGCATGCGTAATGCGACGCACAGCACCCGCGTGTGTCGCGTGAACAACAAAGAGTTGCGGAAGCGCCTTTCCTTTGCTGGTGACACTAGTGGAAAAAAAAGAAACAAGAACATTTCGGCGGGAAAAAAAAACACATTCCTTAAAGGCCTTTTAACATTGAGTAAAACACGGCGGCGACAGCAGCACAAGTTCATCAAAAAATGGTAAACTTTGTTGTCGGTCGCACCGTTTCCCAACAAACCTGTCACATTGCGGGAACATCAGCCCAATAGAGTCGACACCAGAAATGTTGCTTCGGTGCGAGAGCTTTCAGCAACAAAAGCAGCAGCAACTTATGTTGGACGACAGGTGTTGCCCAGATCGGTGGTTAAGCGAATGTTATGCCTTGAACACAGCAGCACAGAAATCTTCAACGGTAGAGTTTCCTTTTCGTAACGTGTTTTTTAAAAGCTTACTCAAATAAATGCCTGGAAAACGATACTCAGCAATACTTCCTAAAGAATGGAAAATAGCTAAAATTATACCTGTTTTTAAATCGGGCGACAAAAAAAATGTTGCAAACTATAGGCCCATTTCCATAACGAGTCAGTGTTGTAAACTGTTAGAACATACAATTTCTAGGCACATTTTCGATTACGTTGAAAAGGTAAATATCTTAGCGGCAAGTCAGCAAGGATTTAGAAGAGGCCTGTCTACAGTAACCCAGTTGATAGAAATAACGCATGATCTTGGTAAGGTTATGAATAGCAGAAGTCAGGCAGATGTTTTATTCATGGATTTTAGTAAAGCCTTCGATAAAGTTCCTCACAACAAGCTTCTTCTTAAACTGAATACCATACTTAACTCAAATAAATTAGTGAAATGGTTAACCTCATACCTAGAAGGAATAAAACAGTACGTTTGTTTAAAGGTTATGAATCTGATTCCCTTCCCGTTGACTCCGGCGTGCCCCAGGGCTTTGTCTTGGGGCCCTTACTTTTCCTATTATATATCAACGACATCACTAAAACATAGATGTCAACATAAGGTTATTCGCAGACGATTGCGTTTTATACAAAGAAGTTAAGTCCTATCAAGACCGAATAGTTTTAAATAATTGCTTAGAGAGGGTACAGTCTTGGTGTCGGGAAGGGCAAATGAAGCTGAATACCTCAAAAACGGTTTCTATGTCCATTACGCGGAAAAAGTGTCCTCTGGTGTTTTCCTATTGCATTGATGGTCAACCTATTCAACGTGTCGAAGAATATAAGTACTTGGCGTTATATTTTATTAATAAACAATTATGGGACAAACACATTGATTACATTAAAACAAAAGGGACCCAGCGGCTTTGGGCCTTGAAACATCTTTTGAAGCACTCCACTCTTCCCCTAGCACAAAACTTACAGTCTATAAAACTATATTAAGGCCAATCTTAGAATATGCAAATGTTGTCTATGATCCGTTCACTAAAATTAATATTAATAAGTTAGAAGGTGTACAAGGAAAGCAATACGGTTTGTTTACAAGAAATATGAAACGCGAAGCTCCCCTCCAGAAATGTTGCAACAAGCTAACCTGCTAACATTAAGCGAAAGAGCGCGGATAGATAGATTAAAGATGCTATTTTTAATGATTCAGGGTAAATTAAATATCGACACTTCCAGATATATTACATGTTTCAGGCAGATTAAACACCAGATCATCTCATGCACGTTCAATACTGGACTATCAAGTGCGATTGGACACATTCAAATACTCCTTTTTCCCTAGGACCATTGTTGAATGGAACAAGCTGCCCGCTGATGTTGCCAATTCAGACTCTGTTGACTCTTTTATCGATAAAGCCACTGGATATTTTTTTTTCAAAATAGATTGAAATTTTTTTTCTTGTGTTTAGACGACTTGTTAATAGTTATTGTTTTGTATGCTGGGCACTATTTATATTTGTATTTATATTGTGTAATGTTTTGGGCCACATTATCCCTGGTGTTCAATTGGATTCTTCTTATTATTTGTATTTTTGTGCCTCTCCTACCACGGCCCTTTGGGCCAGGTAGTATAGATAAATAAATAAATAAATAAATAAATAAGGCTTGGTTGCAGCTAAAATAATTTGATGAATATTTCTTTACTGCGCGATTACGTCAACTGTTTGTCGAAATTGTAACAGCAACAGTCGTGGAGGCTGGGACGGTTGTTGAAGTTAGAATTGCATAAAAACCAACTAACATTACTGCTGGTGAAATAAAATGGCATGCCTACTTATCCGTTTATAAAATGTAATAAAAATCATCCCCGGAAAATTGCGATTCAAAAATCAAAGCTTGAAAACGACCGCTCTGATCATGACCGTCGATGCTTTAACTTGAAAATAATCGCTCCCAGACACCTGAACTGTTTGAAAATCCCCTGGACTTTTTGGCGAATGAAGCGATCACATAGCAGGCATAGGCGAACAGACAGCGTTGAAAACAATTTTTTCTTCATCGTTCGTTTTTACGGTCGATTGTGGCGGTGTTGCATTTTTAAGAACTGACAGTTCAGCTCAAGGCCACGCTACAAAAACACATTGGAGTACTACCGGTGCTAACTCAATGTTACACTAGAAATGCGAATTGCAAAAAAAAAAACAGAATCGGACAGATACACTTCATACAGTGGCGTAAATCACGAACGTAGCAGCGAATGGTTAGTTGGTTGGTCAGGTCTTGCTGCTTCGTCATTGAATGAAGAACATTCTGATAAAAAAGAGTACAAAATATTCCGTTTCTTAGGTGTCCTAACCACAGTCACTAATAGATGTCGTTCCGTTGTAATTTCCGGTCCTTCAAATGCACTTGCAAATTGTAATGACATTTCCAGCGCCGCCGCGGCGCACACGAACGAATGAAAGCCACCAAAATGGCGGAGTGCTCCCCGTGTTGGCCGTGCCGTCAGCGCGGTGTGACAGGGTGTTCTCACTGTTGGAAATGAAATGGGCGAACACGATTGCCGGCAAAGAAAACATGTTTCCCGACAGATGCTGTTGCCTCAATGTGACAGGGACCCCGAAAGCATGTTTCCCTCCTGCTGATGGACAGATTTGTCCAACTTTTTTTCAATGTGACAGCGCCTTGAATCTTTTCTCCCGTCGCCAACCCCGGATTTCAAGCACGCGGTTTGCACATATCACTGCATTCTCACAAAGAACTGTACTCCTCTATAAACTCAGAATTACGAGGAACAGAAAATAACAATTACGGCCCAATTTTAAAGCGCCATTTGGAAAGATGGAGTTATCCGTTTCGCCAGAACCAGACCGCACATCATGTAGCCTTTAGATAAAACAAATAAAATACTAAATTGGAAACTAAATGTCTCGGAGCTCAAAACGAAGTGCTATTTCTGAATACTACTTTGCACAGCATACTTACTAGATGTGATTCACTAAGATGTACGCCTTGCGCAAGTAATATGAGAAACACTAACGTTGAGGTGGGAAGCCGGAGAACCTCCTTTTATGATTTAGCTTTTGAAATAGCAGCTCCTCCCTTTCCGTTCAAACAAATCCTGCAGAAAAACAAAGCACAGAGTTCAAGTGTTATGTTCAGCCGACTTGGTTCTGAAAATTTGGACTATATTGTAGTGTATGAGGAGTGCTTCTGGAATATAGGCTTCAGCAAGCCGTAACATCATTTTTGCCTGTACACATCACGCCGGTCGACCTGCGGTGATAGCACAAAGCGCGACACTGCAAGGACGACCAACCGATGGCCGAGCGTCCCTGTTGCAGAAATGTTGGAAGTTAAGCGGGTTGGTACGATGGCATATGAACAGAACGGTGCACAAAATGACAAGGACATAGAGTTCTTGTGTGTTGTGCACGTTACTTTTCTCTGGACCTGTCTTTATGTGCGCTGTTCTGTTCAATATGACCAGGTGTCCCTGCAATTCGATTACAGCTGAGAGGCTGTCGCCAATCTGGTAGTGTGGTTTAATATGCGGGACTGGGGAACTGAGGTATTGCACAATAGGTTTTAGAGCGCAGCTCTTAGGCGCCCGTTTCGGGCTTGAGCGGCATCGCTGTCGCCGTCGCCGTCGCCGTCGGCGTAACCGCGCGTTGCAGTATGGGACGTTTCCCATGATGACGTCACACGTGACGTTACGAGGGAAAAATTTCCCGCTAAATTTGGTGGAAAACTTTTTCGCTACATTTAAAGGGACAATTATTTTGCTAAATCTATCGGGAAATTTGCCTGCTAAATTTAGCGGGGAAATCTTATCCTCGTGACGTCACACGTGACGCCACTCAAACTGGGAAAATGTTTCCGCTAAATTGAGTGGAGAAATCTTCCGCCCAATTTAGCGGAAAAATTTTACCCTCGTGACGCCACACATGACGTCACGTCTGACGTCAGACGTGACGTCACGTCACGTGTGACCTCACGAAAGTAAAATTTTCGCGCTAAATTGGGAGGGATATTTTTTCATTAAATTTAGCGGGAAACTTTCCCCGCTAGTTTTAGCGGAAAAATTCACTGGTAGCGGGAACATTTTACCCTTGTTACGTCACAGGTGACAAGTCCCTCCATACTCTCCCCTCCTCCTCCTCAAGAGCTGCGCTCAAATTCGGCATTACAAAGAATTGTAAATATCTTTCATTTTTCTTCCTCACGAGAATCTTCTCTGAGCAAAATTACTAGCACCACAGTCCTACTCGCGCTAACAGTATCGCCAAGTGTTCATTAGAAATCCCCATCGAAGTAGCTCTAGAACGCTTAATCGAAGAAACAACGGGAAATCGCAAGAAATTTGGAACACGCGAAACATATCCCCAATCAAATTTTGAAAACTTCAGGCAGAATAATAGCCCATCTGGCTTTGTAACAAAAATAGATGTTTTATTTCCGTAGATCAAATCCGCGCTTTTCGAACGATAGACACTCTACGCAGAGGAGCATAGTCAACATTTTCCGAAGATTGTCTGCTAAGCTACGAAACGGGACGTCCTCCAGGTTCCATAGATCTGTTAGTGGCATTGCGCAGAAGGCACGTTCCGTCTGCGAATGCCACCGCAGATTGCACGAAAGAGCCTTGTTTTAAACGGCTAGTTAATTCGTTGATATTTTTACTCCGAACTTCTACTACGTAGCCACACGTCTGTAGTAGCCGCACCGCACCGCACGTAGCTGCACCTCTGTAAGATCGCCCGCCCACAATGCTTCACCCTCGCACACCAGAAGGCGCTCTTTACCATCTGCGATTGTGGACTGGAATGACCTCCCCGAGAACCTCATCGGCATCTGCCGACAGTGGAAGATTTCGGGACGCCATCACCATACTTCATGTAAACCCACTCCCCTCTGTTACGCCGCTTGTGGCCCTAAAAGTATTATAAATAAAAAAAAAAAAAAATAACACAATGCCATACGTCGGCAAAACGATGCTTACGGAGAGTCTAAAGTTGGTCCGAAGCCTTAGTGTGCATGCTGTAATACGGTCTGGCTAGAAAGCAACATTGTTTACGGCCTTGGATGTCGCTTAAAGGTAATAGGTGTTTGTCTTACGCGTGGGGCGCGACAACGCCACCCCTTCAGTACCGCCTGAATAACCGTAATCAACTATTCCGGCCACCGTGATTGAAAATGTCTGCCATTGCAGTCATGTGAAACAACTTTAGTGGCCGAGTGAAATACATTTGGCTTAAGATAAACAAACGGTTGTTGATGGGAAATTTGTTTTTTAAACACGAGTAAGGTGAGGCATAGAGTTATTACAATAAACGCTAGAGGCTAAGCTGGCGCTAGTGTGCTGTTGCATTTTGAAGCAGACAGCAAGCAGTCTAAATTTGACTTCCGGTAATGTATTCCTATGGGAAAAAGCAAGTGCATTTTCTCTCTGCGCTCGATTATAAGAGCAAATATCACGAATAATTTGTACTTACTAGGCACATTGGAACATTTCTCAGTCACGCAGACGAAATAATTGGTCAGTTACAGCATTTTTATTTGAAATTCGTGGCATGAAAAACGGTGTTAAAACCGCTTGGTACGTGTATTTATGTGCACTGTCGGACACTGTTAGCGCGAACACGGCGTCGACGCTTTCCAGCATGGGATATACGTGCCAAACGAACGAAGGACATGTGGGAAACCAAGAGAGACGGCAAGAACTACGCAGTAACACTGGATAAGTAACTCCTTGTGCACGCAGACGATCAAAATAAATTGAAAGCCACGTAATATAGTCAGATTTGCAATAAATAAGTACTGCGAAGATGCTTGTTCTGAGTTCAAATGGTTTAAATCATCACCCGCACGCTCCAAATCTTTGCAAATAAGGGAGCCACAGAACAGATGTCCGATAAAAAACTGCCCGACATGGGAAATAATAAAAATACATACCTTTTGTAGCTCCCGTGCTTTATTTTTTGCGTTCGAATGTTCCTTTAACCGATCGTAACCATGCACGACGGAGTCATTTTCATCCAATGACAGGACGGGCATATTAGCAATATATAAGCACCACCGAAATGCTAGCGAACCTTGAACACACACTACATTCCTTTCGATCGTTAGTTTGCTTAGAATCGTCGCTCGTTTTCACATACCTTCCTTGAAACAGGGGTTTGGGCCTGAAATAGAGCGAAGTTTAACATCGTTCAGTGGTAAAGAAAATGCTGTAACTAAAGCAATTACACTTTCGCAATACCAATAAAGGTACACATCGCGACACTGTTAGCGCGAACACGACATCGGCGCATTTTCGCATTTTACTTCTAAATAGTATTAGCAAGCACGAAATGTTTATCGCTTACATTATAGAACTAAAATGAGCTCTTTCCGTCGCAATAATAACTTGGATGACATCCCTTGGTTTCAAAGAGAAAAACAGGAAAAACCGGCGATCGCTTGATTCGCGCTAACAGTGTCGCGCTCTGTACATACTATCCGGTACAACCGAAATGACAAAAGTTATTCATGTTATTTTCCGGCGAAGAGACAAAATTCACGCGCGTTTTCCCATAGGAATACGCAGGGAGGCTGGAAATGTAGACTGCATGCTGTCTGCTTCAATTTGCAACCGGAAGTCCAGTAGACACTAGCGCCAGCTGAGCCTCTAGCGTTTATTGTAATAACTCTATGAGGTGAGGTGTTTGGCATACGTCCCTGCTGGCAGGCAGTAGTAAAGCCTGTAGAGCCTTACCATCTTGCTAAGTCCTTCAGTTCCGCCCTGGAGCAAATAGCCCAATAGGTTGAGATTGGGGTGTTCCCTCAAACTAAAGTCATAACCCCTAGAACGAGAAGAAGCGCTGTATGAGAGGTGAGGTAACTGCGGCCACCCGAGTCGACGCTGCGAGGGGAAACTAAATCCCCACAAAAGCCCCCCCCCCCCCCAAAGAAAAGAAGACAACACGAGTTTTTATTGTAGTTAGGGTGAGCTTGTGGATATCCAAAAATACCAATTTGGCGTTGTTAGCTAGGCCGCCATCTTGGCAGTGTCATACACGTTCCTCTAAAAGAGGAACTAACGGAACGTCGTTCATCGATCCTTCTCAATCTTGAAATTATTTTACTTTACAAGTTCCACTGGTGTCAAAAGAACGTGTCCCCGATACATTTCTAAGATCGGAAGGCGTCTTTCCGGTGTCATAATTGTTGCTTATTTCAATCAGATATTGCGCAGAAGACGCACATTAAATAAAGTGAGCAAGGCAAAATATTAAGATGAACTACACTTTATTAATTCTGCGTCTCCCATCAACTCGATCCCATTTGTTCCAGTTCTTTCTTTCGACTTACGCTGGTGTACCTCCCCATTCCATGAAGTCGTGATTACGCACGGTGACATGTGCGCATGGGCAAAGCCGCATACATGCCTAAACGCAGTTTTTCTTGCCACTCCCTTGAAACTGTTATTTCCAGATCAACAGAGTGCGATGCAATCTGCATGCGTTCCTTAGTTCCCATAAAAAAATGACGTTCCAGGTACGTCGTCCCTTTGAACACTTTGTTATGCAAAACTGCATCATGTGGTGTTTTGTGGGCTTTGAGGATAACGATGTGATTCCCAATAAAAGTACGTTGCTGCAGGAAGCGAGTTTGTCTCGTATATTTCTTAACTTTGAGCGATGGTGGTGCCGTGGTGTAAAAATTGCGATCCCTGGCTCCTGGATGATAGGCATCGGGATAAAGGTACTTGTTTACATCTTCCTGGCGTCGAATACTTATGTAAGGCTCTTATATTGCTCATAGTTCAAGAAATCATAATTACTTACTAGCCACAGGCACAACCTCGTAGTGCTGTTCTACGAGAAACAGCCATTTTGATAGGAACTGCAGCCTGTACACTAACGCTTCGATCCCGATTTGGACGGTCCGCAAAAACTCAGTTTCTCAACGTATCGCGCTGGGATTTACTACAGAGGTGCCCGAAGGTAGGGCATTCAATAATTGAGCATATGAATACATTAAACTTTCGAATAAGCAAAAAGTAAAAAAAAATTAAAATCTGGTACGCCTATAAAAAGTAATGGCTAAGTTTCTTTGCTTTTTTTCTCAAAAACATAGAAAGACTGTTTTGGGTTATTTTGTCGTTTTTTTAAGACGAATCAATCGGTGAAATAGAATTGAAATACAATTGGCTTACGTATGTTTCACTTCATTTGGCCCAATTTAGCACCACAGTGTCACAAAATGTTATTTAAGTTTCCCTGCCAATATAGGGAAAACAGTTTTTGTTAATTTTTGTGATTTACTCAAACGAGCATATATTTTCACGATTTTAGTGAATACTTCGACCACCTTCGGCAAAGTCTGTGATAAATCCTAACACGCTACGATACCTTAAGAACCCGATTGATGCGGACCCCATCCAAAGTGGGATTGAAGCGTCAATGTACAGGGTGTCCACAAATAATAGTTACCGTTTTTTTTTTGTACCACAAAATAAACTAGGCATCGCTGAACGCTCATTCTCCGCCCAAAGGTAGCGCTAGAGGTCAGAACCAGATGCCAAAGTTTCAGCCCGATCCGATACCTTATTCAAAAGTTAAGTGATTTTCTGAAAATTTCAATGGGAAAATGGCGGCCGACGAAGTTTTCGAATACATGGGGCTCTATGGCACCAGAAACCGAAAACGGGCAAAAATGGGCTGCAATTTCCCATTGAAATTTTCATAAAATCACTTCTAACTTTTGAGTAAGGTGTCCGTTCGGGCTGAAACTTTGGCATCTGGTTGTTATCTCTAGCGCTACCTTTGGGCGGAGAATGAGCGTTCGGCGATGCCAAGTTTATTTTTGCGGTAAAAAAAAAAACTCTGTAAATTGTTTTTTTGTGATTCCCTGTACACTCTCAGAAAAACAAAGATATATTCTTACACCCCTTGTCCCATATACGACACCCCAGAACGTCAGTTCGGCGTACAGCGCACTGACGTTGAACAGACGGCCCCAACTTTTATGAGGCGCTTGAGAACGTTGATATATACCTCATTAAACAACTAAAATACGTATCAAAGACTAAAAACAAAAAACCTGAGGTTTTGCAGTTGGTCCAAGAAAACCTCGATTAATTTGTTTTGTAGTCAGTAACACGTGCATTAGCAATTTTAAAAGAGTGGCACCACTCGGCTATCAAGCCGCTCATGAAAGTTGGTACCGTCGTTTCGACGTCGGCGCGGTGTACGTCGAACTGAAGTTTCGGAGTGTCGTATATGGGAAAAGGGTGTAAGAATATACCCATTTTTTCTGACAGTGCGCGCTGTAGAGCTCTCCTCATAGGCCCTGGTAGTTGCGAATTCTTCATGACAACATTTGTGCTGCCTTCAACTACCACAAAAGAAAACCAGCCGAGTTTATGATGTTCTGTACTTACATGGCTGGAATATGAACTCCCAAGAGTAAGGAACAGCCTTCTTGCCTACTGGCCTGTTTAAGGCCTTGCTGAACACTCGACGTCGAGGTCCGTCGAGCACCGCCCAGCGAATCGCGAGGCCGAATCTCTTCTTCCTCTTCGATAAGGAAGCTGGGAATGAATGCGAATCCCAACACTTGGCATCGTTGTCGCCAGCAGGAGCTTTCATTTCACGCGCTGCTGAGCTAGCTCACCCGAATCTAAATGCTCAAACCGCTAAATTAGAGAATACGAAACATAATAAAGCGGACCAGACAACACCTTATCTTGGTACGAAGTATTTTCCCATGTTTGGATATTCAGTAGGTTCATTAAGTTCATCAGTTGTATATTACACTCCTCAGTAAACCTCCCGGCGTGCAGACGACGAGGAAGGGCAGATAGCCCATGCCACTCCTGCACAGCGTGTGCCCACGACGCCCACCTGGTTGCCAAACTCGTCGAACACAAATATTAATGCGAATATTAATGCGAATATTAATGCGAACAGCATTCTTTGGATACTTCACGCACTTTTCGTCTATGTATCTATCTATCTATCTATCTATCTATATATCTATCTATCTGGCTATCTAACCTCTTACGCCGCGGGTCGATAAATAAATAAAAAAGACCGGCGCCGGCGGGATTCGAACCGTTGACCCTTTGATCAGCAGGCAGACGCGCTAACCACAGAGCTATGAAGGCAGTCATTCAACGCACTCTAAACACCTGTTTATATCTTTACCATCGCGCGTTCCATGCACGAGGGCTCATTCCGCTCTCGTGAGGCTTAGCACGGCCCCTAGCTCACCCTCTCCGCGCTCGGGAGAGGGTGATGTAGCGGCCGTGCTCACCCTCACGAGAGCGGAATGAGCCCTCGTGCATGGAACGCTGCTCACCGGTAGCTGTGACAGCGCTGTAAAGCGCGTCCTATGGTAAAGATATAAACAACCGTTTAAAGTACCGTTGGTTGAGACTAGCTGAGACGCCAGAAAGTCTGGTCGGTACCATTTTGAGTGTTTGTGCGTATGGCGCGTGCTTTGCTCGCCTTCCTAAGTGACACAAACGCACGTGCTGGGCTGCGGAGATCGTGCGCAGGGCTGTGAAAGTGTCAACAAATTTAGAATCGCCTCAAGAGTGGGCTGGCGTATCTAGAGTGTGCCGGCCACCTGACGAACGCGCATAACTCCGCACCGTTTGATGCTATTCGCATTAACGTAGATAATCATTCCCAAAGGATGGGTTCTGCTGATTTTTATTTCTGTTATGACATGAGTGGGGAGGAACCGAAACCTTCCCGCGAAATTTTCTTTTCTCAAAAACTCGCAGATTCGTTTGTCTTCATAGCGTAATATCATTGAAGGGGCGAGAAATCCTCTAACTCAATGGGCGCCGAACAAGAGCAGTATAAGATCGCGCGCTGAGACGACCGCGGTTTATACGTGTGACGTAACGACAGAGATTATCAGCATCGACAAACGTGTTTGATAGTCTCTCAAATGCATGGCGGAGGCTTGGGATAATTGCATTAAAATATCAAAACCGTCGAAATCGGCTGTCTGATACTGTTCTTATTTTCGAGGATAAGGCTGAATTTACTGAAAACCGCCCCTGCTGTTCATTCATTACTCTCGGCCTTTTGGATATGGTGAAAGTGTGGCGTGGTTAGGCCAGAACCATACGTGTAGCATTGTCCGCTTTCGGGCGGATGTCGCCTCTGGGCAGTTGTCCCATCATCGGCAGAATGAAATAATTTAAGTGTTTTTGTTTCTCGAAATAGTGACTTGTGGCCGCGTAGGGTGCCAAAAGGGTCGGTGTAATCAGTGTAGTAATCCGAAAAGGAAAAAAAAACAACCACAAAGCAAAAGCAGGAGAGGCGCAGAGCCCACGCGGGCCTTCGGGAAGCAAAGATCTCTGACATTTTGAAGGCGACGACGGCAGGAGGTGAGGCGCGGGACCAACGGGCCAACGCCGAGGAGAAAGAGGCATGCGAGTCGGTTGCAAGTTCGATCCACCCTGTTTATTCGAAAGACCGAAGAACGGAGCCTCGCACTCTGAGGCCGAGGGACGAACTCCTTAGGGCCGTGGGCGGCAGTGATGACCGGTGGCGCCATCCGGTAAGTGTAGACTGAGTAAGAAAATGAAATATTACACATTGCTTTTATTAAAAACAAATACCATAATCTCTTCCCCTCTCTAGAAAAAAGACAGCGTAATATCTTTTCTAAAAAACGTACTCTTTTTTTAAAGAAAACACAAAAACAACGTATATTTATTTATAAAAAGACACGATATTTCTCTATCTTAAAAAAGAAATTACAGATAAAAAGAAACAAACACAGGAGTAACTGGTCACTATCCGTTAGGATAGTATTATGTAAAAACAATACACTTAAGACAACAGTCGCAAAAAATGTTTCTCTAACCTTTCGCCACCGAGTAACAAATAAAATTATGCAATAAACACATGGCAACCTGTAAGACCGAAACATTGAGGGAAGAAAAAAAAATATTGAGAAAGAAACACATGTGTCCCAGACGATTTCTAGCGTATGTCCTCAGTTTCACATCCACAACGTCATGTTATGAGGAAAAAAAAATGAAATACGTTTACAATTCTCTCTAATGCCAAACTAGAGCGCAGCACTTGAGGAGGATTAGGGAAGGATAAGAAGGGGAACTTACAGAGAAATTGTGAGAATTTCCTGGTAAATCCTCCTGCTAAATTTAGCGGGGAAACGTTCCCGCTATATTTGGCAGAAAATTTTCCCCGCTCAGTTTAGCGCGAAAATTTGCCCGCTAAAATGATCTGAAAAAATTACCTGCTAAATTTGGCGGAAAAAGTTCACCGCTAAATTTAGCAGAAAACATTTCCCGCTAAAATTGGCGAAGGAACTTCACTACTACATTTAGCGAAACGATTTCCCAAGCTAAATTTAGCGGGGAAATATTTCCACCCATTTTAGCGCGCCATTGTTTCCGGTTATTTTGGCGGAAAATTTTCCCGCCAAATTTGGAGGGGAAATTTTTTGCCAAGTTTAGGCGCCGTGTGACGTCACGAAGGTGACGTCACTCGTGAGCCTCCTGACCCTCGTGACGTCACACGTGACATCCTGTGTGACGTCAATATGGGAAACGTCGCAAATTGGGCTTTTTTGAACAAACGGTTAAGAGAACCTTACTATAGAACACACAAAAGTTATATCCGAATATTTAGGTTTACACTGTCGCGATTGCGGGTGTGAGGCTGACTTTACGCCGTGTTCTCTTATAGGTAAAAGAAGCCAGAAGCTTACTCGAGAGATTATTCAGCCAGAAAGAATTGCACGGCTTAAAAATGCTCGTGTCAGTGCCCCATCCTTGATGCTATCAAACAAAGAGTCAACATGTTTGGCACATGGAGAGATGAGAGGCCAGTGAGATACACAAAATATTTTTGCGCTTCTCGCTAAGACGAAGAAAACGAAGCAGTTTGCAATCCTCGTTCCTTGCGCAGAAGAACCCCAAATACAATTGAGTTGTAAGTCAGCGCTTTGCGAAAAAATTCGGTTGTGTGTACGTTTATACAGCCTAAAACTTGGTCTGCATCTACGGGCGACGAGTCTCCCAGCTGTAGATGAGCAATTTAGCCAGCACAGTACAACCGCTTGCCTGGGGTCTTTAACGTGCGCCACGCAGTAGTGATACGCGACCGCACGCCGGTACGATGCTCATCCAGATCGAAACGGGCAGGGGCGGGGATTGAATCAAGGATCCCTTGGTTCTACAGCGCGAGCTTTCGCTCCACGTGCTCCGAGATGTTATTCCATAGCCTCCTCTATACGGAGAAAGCCTGGCACATCGACGGCGGAGCCATAGGGCGAGCGGCCGCAGGAAAAAGGAGAGGAGAAGCGCGCGAAGCGGTGACCAATATGGTAGCGCAGAGCAGAAAGGGCAGAGAAAGACTGCGAGCGCATGGGTCATGAGCGGCCGCTCTCCAAACCACGTTTGTTTTTGTGTTTTCGTCACCGTCGTTTTCGTACTCCGGGAGAAACGGCTGCGGCGACGGCGGCGATTCGAAAGGGCGCTGGCAACAATGCACGATGCCGGAGGCGTCGGCAGAGTTGTCGGTGTGCCAGCGGAGTGCGCCGTCGTCGGACCATCGTGTCGTGCCGCGGAAGAACCAAACAGTTTTGACTGAGTAGTTTCGACGCCCAGGTGCCGAGGACCGTCATTTCAGTGGGAGTGTCCAATTAGCCACATTTGGAACGTCGCGTGTATGAGCTTCAACTAGACTACAGGCGCGACAATGTAAACAGTTCGTAAAGTAGTAGTAAAAATGTTTATTGTGGACGCTGCTACCGCTCGAGCCTCCGTTGAGTAAGCGACGAAGACTGATAAGGTATGCTAATTACAAAAGTGAACACGTAAATGACAGGTGCAGACATCTACACTGTGTGCATGTCTGTCCGTGTCCTTCACGTTTTATTTTTTCGTCCTTAGCACTAAAACGCGAGTTGCTCTCGTTTCTCACGGAAGCTAAAGTTGCGTATCATATTACTTGGTTTCACCTCATGTGCGAGGCGAAACCAAAGCTAGAAGCGCGAGCCCAGCGCTTTTTGCGTTACTGCATCGCACGCACGCTCGAGCAAAGCAGCAATGCACAAAGCGTCGGTCTCGCGCTTCTATATTCGTTTAGTCCTATGTGGGAGCGACGGCGAAGCTATAAGCATGAGAGGATAGCCCGAGGAAAATCATTAAAGGGATTGTCCGGTCAAATTTTGTATTCGAGAAACCAATTGAATATCATTGTTATTGCCTCGAGACGGATCGTACGTGCAATATCTGAATTTTGTATGCCCCTCTGCGTGAGTAATTGAATTTATGCTGCTCGAATCGCATTCTAGCGTAAACGCTGCTTTCGTTGGCAACATTGAAGCTCTGACGTCACAAAACACAAAGCGAGCATTTTTGTCTGCTTCAGCGTGCTTCGTTTTTCTTGTTGTGCTCGACTTGTTTCGTAGTTGGGTGAGATTTTCGTTGAGCGGTTGGGTGCCACAACCACCGGGCAGCACATGCGAGCCAAGACATGACGTTCCACACTTTTCCGCGAGACGTGCAGTGACGAGCGAAGTGGATCGTCGCCGTGCATAGGGCCTAGCCCAGGCAGCACGAAAAATGTGTTATGTGTCTGGCCAGCCTTTGGCCGCTCTCCGGCCAGCTCGGCCACTGGCCACCGGAGATCAGAAGATCACCGGCAAGCGTATGGCCACAGACTATAACTCAGTTTTCGTTTGGCCACTGGTGATAAAAAAATGATTGGCAAGCGTCTGGCCACAGACAACTCAGTTTCTCTCTGGCCACCGGTGATAAAAAGAAGACCGGCAAGCATCTGGCCACAGAACACTCATTTTTTCTTTTGGCCACCGGTGTTCAAAAGATGATCCGAAAGTGTGTGGCCACTGATGCATTATTTCTGCTCGGCTACCAGAGACAAAAAGATGTCTGGCAAGCATTTGGCCAAAGAGCACTCTCGTTTCTTCTGGACACAGGTGTTCGAAAGATTATCCCAAAGTGTGTGGCCACTGATGCATTATTTCTGCTCGGCTACCAGAGACAAAAAGATGTCTGGCAAGCATCTTTGTCTGGCAAGCAGATTGTTCAGCAAACCTCGGTATGCACCGAAGTACACATGAGGGGAGAGTCTCCGATGTCGTCCACTATGCAACATTCTCCTGCGGCGACCGGTTTCATCACACGGTGGACGACGAAGCAAGAACGACAGTATGATCTTGGATCTTGATGGCAGTGCAAGAGGAGCTTTGATACTGTTCAGCAAGGAATCACCGTCCACGCTGTGCCGTGATAGATTTTTGGGATTCTATGAGCCACACAATGACCAATGCAACATAACCTTCCTCCCTGTCAGTAATGGCCCAACGAGCCAGCGACAACACCAAAAACGTCCGAAACTGGGCGCAGCTGTGACGGTCAAACGACAGCAACCGAGCACGGCTGCAATAAACGTCGACGACGATTGCCAGACGGGCGACCGAGCAACTGAGCATGGTTGCAGTGGACGTTGATGACGACGATCATCAGACGGAGCTCTCTGTAGCGGCCCACCAACCCAATGCAAACTCAACGAGGTTGCTCGGTAGCACAAGCCCGACAGTGGCAGAACGCTTCTACTTTAGCCTGCCGTGTCAGACGCATCATCGTTGTTGTGGACGTCTGTCCATTGCAGCCGTGCTCGGTTGCTGTCGTCCATCTGTCACAGTCGTTCCATGTTGCTGAATTTTCCGATGTTATTGTCTGGCTCGTCGGGCCATTATTGACAGGGAGGAAGGTTCCGTAACCGTCGTCATTGTGGCTATGGCGTTCCTCTATTTGTCACGGGACGGCATGGACGGCAATCCCTCGCTGAATGGTACGGGAACTCCTCTGCCATCACTATTGTGGCCCATGATCCCACTCATTCTCTTGTCATGAACTGTGTGACAAAATTGGTTGCCGATGGTGGATGTTGGCTAGCGGACAGCATCGGAGACACCTCGTTTCATACTTAGGCGGTCTGTTGATAATTATTTTTGCTCTGGCATGCCTGTGGCTGGTCTGTTTCTGACCCGTGCTGCTGAACGCTGGCTGGCGACTAGCTTTTGGAGGACGGTACCTTGTCCCGATGGAAGGTCAGTGCTTTACTGAGGAGCAAGGTCTACTTTGTCAGGGTTTGTTATTTATGTCGAATTGGGCTTAGGTTGCCAGACTTTCATGATTCGGTGCCGTGATGGATTCATATCCTCAATGCCATGTTAGTAAGGGATAATCTCGTCCATGTGGTTCTAGTTTTCTCTGTTTCCTTCTTCCTCCCATATAGTAACCATGCGCCCGTAAAGGCTGGGTAGCCCCGATCCCCTCCCCATCCTCCACATGAGGTTCAAGTTTTGACCTAGCATTCCCACGGCCTTGCTGCCACTGACAACTGCAAGCCAACACTTTCTTCCGATTAGTTGCAAATATGCTTACCTCTATACAGTTTTTACCCCTTGTCCACATTCAAAAGGAACAATGAGGACGATTTTAAGTTTCTTTTTCTTACGTGTGTTTTTCGATGCCTTAGGCCCCTGGCATGCCGCTCAATATTTCTATAAAATTCTGTGGTGCCCGTTGCTGTGCCTGCGAACAAGCTGACAATACCGAAACTTATCACGAAAGCGCAGAAAAAACGAGTTTCGCGCGCCCTCGTTGCACCTCTCCTTTGTGATGGCGGAGCATGACGTCGGAGGCGAAGCGACTCTTCCCTTACGACGTCACTCAGAGAGTTAATTTCGCTATCACTGGATTATTCGCAAGCAAAGAAATAGGTGTCGCAGAATTCTATAAAAAATTTACCGGCAGCCAGGTCCCCAGGTGTCCAAAAAACCCACTTTATTTAAAATCGTCCTCATTGTCCCTTTAAAGGGGCCATGAAACAATTTTAACGTTAAAAGAATATGGAACTTGTTAATCTTATTTTGTTTACCTCAGGACAAGTACGAGGAAACACGCCCTGTTTCCTTAAAATGTTTCAAGAGCGCTGCATAACTGCCAAAAAATAGACTATTTCCCTGCGGCGTCACTTCGCGTCAGGTGCAGTGTATTGAGTTTGCACCTTGAGCAATTATACACCTGTATATAAAGCTAACCTTTTCTGAATGTTTTCGGTCAAATGTACGTAAGTGCTTTGGAAGCCACATATTCTTGGCATCTAATACACAAAGTTTTGGCCATCTACCCGGAGTCAACGAAAGCATTCTCTCACCGCTGCCGCTTTGCTACTGATCGGCGATTGCCGAGCGTGAACTTCAGCGCTCGGCAAAGCCAGATATCTCCGGGTCCCCTGGTCTGCCCAGGCTGCACGTCACAATGCCAATGACCCTGAAAGTGGTGTAGAGTTGAGGGACACCACACGTTTCCATCCATTTTATGTTTTATGGAAAAACTAGCCCACTAGGGTATTAATTGTTTTCTGATCTTCATTGAAAAAGTGACAGAAAGCAACTGCCACACTTATTTGGCCAATGTCAGAAAGTCGTTTCATGCACATTAGGACTCAAGATTTTCAGCTACTTTTATTTCTGAATTTGAGATAAATTGTTATTTTGGTTACATCATATGTGCTCTTTGGTTCAAGGCAGAACTTATATGCTTCCAGTGCATTGAGTGTGTAATCTGACTTCACAATGTTCTTTTTTCTGCTTCATTAGGCAGCATATTTCCGCCAGAATGGCGGAAATAATCATAAGGTGGCAACCAGGCTCGTCCTTACACAGCTGGTAGGGAATTCTGTGGCTGCATCCTGCAGCTGGGCAGGATCGCAAGGAACCAAGGAGGCCTTCAGCTTGCAGGGCAACATCCTGGCGCTTGTTCTGGGTAGGTTCCACTAGGTTCTTAACATGAGATCCCGATTGTTTTGCCCTTACGAATTTCGATTGTCCAGGGATTATCAAACACGGCACTAGAACTTACCCTAAAATCATTGGGAGATTCACGCAGAAACTCCATAGTGAAGTCGCGTTTGGTTTCGGGTGCTACCTTATCTCTTTGTATGTATGGAAAGTGGTATTCACATTCTCATTTTATGCATGTGCACATCATGAAGTCACATCTTAAAGAAAGACATCTAAGCACTACTGCATGATGCATGTTAAATACCCCAGACTAGCAGTCGTTCTGCACTGGCTAAATTGCTCATCTATAGGGGGAAATGTGGCATTCATTCGAGGTAGACCATAACCTTGCTGTCTAATTCCTCAAAACACTTCAACGTTTTTACTTTTTTCTACCACAATCATATACGACTGCATGTTCGGTCTTCTTGCCCTTCGGTTCCACCATTTCTAATTTCTGATGGGTTAGAACTCAACTGAAAGTGCTGTTGAAAATGACATAACAATATAGTAATTAATAATTGTTAAACACTGGCACAATTTTAGGGAAAAGAGTCCAAAGGCAAATAACCTCATTCCGCCTAAAATGGTGCCACAATCATGTTTTGAAAGGTTCCCAAGACTATGCTTTTCTTACAGAGTGGAATAGTTTTCCAACATTTATATATACCTCTTACTGTCCTACATGCGAACAGGGCTTTTTAGTTGATTTACTGATAACATAAAACTATTGTAGCAGCATATGAATTTAAATAATGCTATTGCACACACCTGGATGCATTGAACTTAGCAAGCAATCAGGATGTTTGTACTCATGTTTTACCATCCCAGGCAGCACGAAAAATGTGTTATGTGTCTGGCCAGCCTTTGGCCGCTCTCCGGCCAGCTCGGCCACTGGCCACCGGAGATCAGAAGATCACCGGCAAGCGTATGGCCACAGACTAACTCAGTTTTCCTTTGGCCACAGGTGATAAAAAAATGATTGGCAAGTGTCTGGCCACAGACAACTCAGTTTCTCTCTGGCCACCGGTGATAAAAAAAGACCGGCAAGCATCTGGCCACAGAACACTCACTTTTCTCTTGGCCACCGGTGTTCAAAAGATGATCCGAAAGTGTGTGGCCACTGATGCATTATTTCTGCTCGGCTACCAGAGACAAAAAGATGTCTGGCAAGCATCTGGCCCCAGAGCACCCTGTTTTCTTCTGGCCAGAGGTGTTCAAAAGATGATCCGAAAGTGTGTGGCCACTGATGCATTATTTCTGCTCGGCTACCAGAGACAAAAAGATGTCTGGCAAGCATTTGGCCAAAGAGCACTCTCTTTTCTTCTGGCCACAGGTGTTCGAAAGATTATCCCAAAGTGTGTGGCCACTGATGCATTATTTCTGCTCGGCTACCAGTGACAAAAAGATGTCTGGCAAGCATCTGGCCACAGAGCAACCTGTTTTCTTCTGGCCAGAGGTGTTCAAAAGATGATCCGAAAGTGTGTGGCCACTGATGCATTATTTCTGCTCGGCTACCAGAGACAAAAATATGTCTGGCTAGCATCTGGCCACAGAGCACCCTGTTTTCTTCTGGCCAGAGGTGTTCAAAAGATAATCCGAAAGTGTGTGGCCACTGATGCATTATTTCTGCTCGGCTACCAGAGACAAAAAGATGTCTGGCAAGCATCTGGCCACAGAGCACCCTGTTTTCTTCTGGCCAGAGGTGTTCAAAAGATGATCCGAAAGTTTGTGGCCACTGATGCATTATTTTTGCTTGGCTACCAGAGACAAAAAGATGTCTGGCAAGCGTTTGGCCACAGAGCACTCTCTTTTCTTCTGGCCACAGGTGTTCAAAAGATGATCCGAAAGTGTGTGGCCACTGATGCATTATTTCTGCTCGGCTACCAGAGACAAAAAGATGTCTGGCAAGCATCTGGCCACAGAGCACCCTGTTTTCTTCTGGTCAGAGGTGTTCAAAAGATGATCCGAAAGTGTGTGGCTACTGATGCATTATTTCTGCTCGGCTACCAGAGACAAAAAGATGTCTGGCAAGTTTTTGGCCAAAGAGCACTCTCTTTTCTTCTGGCCACAGGTGTTCAAAAGATGATCCGAAAGTGTGTGGCTACTGATGCATTATTTCTGCTCGGCTACCAGAGACAAAAAGATGTCTGGCAAGCATCTGGCCCCAGAGCACCCTGTTTTCTTCTGGCCAGAGGTGTTCAAAAGATGATCCGGAAGTGTGTGGCCACTGATGCATTATTTCTGCTCGGCTACCAGATACAAAAAGATGTCTGGCAAGCATCTGGCCACAGAGCACTCTTTTCTTCTGGCCACAGTTGTTCAAAAGATGATTCATATATGTATGGCCACTGATGCGCCATTTCTGCTCGGCGGCGTAAGTGGCAAGCAATTAAATGTCTGCCAAGCATTTGGCCAAAGAGAAATCACTTTTCGCATGGCCACCGATGTTCAAAAGAAAAATATGGCAACCAAGTGTCTGGCCACATAATTTGTTTTAACCACTGGTGGCAAAACATACGTTGTCTGGAAAGCATCTGAGGCCGGATTCTCAAAGCGAACTTACGACGAAAAAAGTGCGTACGACATATTTGAGAGAAAATCCGTATTCTCGAAACGAAATTGTCGTAACTTTTGCGCAGGTTACGACAAAATCCTACGACAGCTCCGAAGCTGTCTTACGCACTTTTTACGATCAAATCAACATGGCCGACAGCATCGCACAGTTACTTGGTCGCGACGACCAGCGGATATTTATTTTTCTACATGCTCTTCTCGCGCGTCCCGACTTCAAGCAGCAAGAAAAAAGGAAGAAGTACTTGAAGCCGACCACGACGAACATCAACGCTGGATCCACAGACACCCGGGAAAAGCAACAAAGGCAACGATCCCACCGACCAAGCGAGCTCGGCAGAATAGGCCTAGCAGGCACTCCGACCGCTCCGACCTGTTCGGGCGCAGCATTTCTCCGACGGTCCTTGGCCAAGACCGTCTGCCCACGACCGGCAGGCTTGCTGAATGGAATATGCCCGCGTGACCCTTTTGGACCCTTCCCGTATGAATAGTTTGATCGCTAAACCAAATTTCAGAGGTCAATCTCTTTCCCTCGTCATCTCGATCTCCTTGTTTTCCGAGGCAGCGGTGACGAACGCTGTCGTCGAAAAGGGACTCTCATTGATTCTATCTTCTTGTTTTGTGTGATATAGAGCTAAATAAACGCCGTATGGATTACCTTCGCAACACGATATGTACACTTTTTTATTAGTATGCCATTTTTATTTTGACACGGCGCTACGTCACTGTCGAGCTATAACAGTCCGTGGTAGCTACGCGATGATGGTCATACCTTTCTTTGCCGGGTGTCATGTCAGTATCGAGTTGCAATCGTAAAAGATCGGTCCCGAAGCGCTTGCCAAGACGCGGGCTAACAGAGCGAATTCAGCACTTCGATCGAACGCTCGCGTCCGCTCCGAGTATGAAAAGGTATTTGCGTGGCTCTTGCTGACACTCTCGTAGTTCAAACGTATCTTTTCTTTAACGTCGGCTCGCTCCTGCATTTCCGAGGCCGTGAAAAACGCCGCGGCTATTGGTTTCTATCTATGCCGCTTTGCAAACGACTGGCACGGCGCTTTTACCAACAATGACAGGTGTGTTGACTTCGTAGCAGTCAACGAAGCGTTTAAATCGTGTTAGCGTCGATATATCACTGCACGGACACGAACCCCAGTCAAGCGGTGATGAAAAGGCCGCCTGTGTTTATGAGAAACAGCTTGAACACTAAACGTTTAAACACAGACAGGTCAGGACATACATAGGGCTGACTATCAACGAGTAGTTAGCCTGTGTTTGTTATTAAACATCCACGTGCTCCGAACTATGCCGAGCTCTCCGATTGGTTGTTCGTGTTGCCGAAGACGCCGTCGCCATAGCAACAACACCGGAAGTCGTTGTTTCTCCGTAAAAGGTCGTAACTTTCCTCCTCTCACTTAAGAATGCGTTTGTGAATACCGTTTGCGCCTCATCTTACGATGATCGTAAGTTTACGAACTTCGTAGCTAAGTTGTCGTAGGTAAGAGGTTTTTTATGAATCTGGCCTCTGGCCACCAAACACCCACTTTTCTTATGGCCAGCGATGTTCAAAAGGTGACCCGCTGGCTACTGATGCATCAATTCTGTTTGGCTACCAATATTACGAAAAGCTGGCCACTATCTGGAGACAGAGCACTTGCTGCATTTATTTCCATTATAAATAGGCCTTATATCCTTATATGTGTGCCGACACTGTACAGCACTTAACATCTGTACTTTTTTGCATCCTATTTCAAAAAGGCATTGGGGAGCCAGAAATATTCTGTTTATGTAAATTCCCCAAACAAGCACTTTCCACCACAAGAAGTTTTAAAGTCAGTCTCATGATTGTAAAAACTTAAAAAATTGTTGACTTCTTCATGCCTGTAACGTGTACATGCAAATATATTTGGCCAACACATTTTTGCAGAGATCAATGACATTTTATTAATTTTTGAGTACATAAGATTTGAACCTGGCAATAAAAACAAAACTGATTTGCTTCTAAACGTCCATGGATTCCACTGATGTACAATCCATGCACGTTTAGCACGAGTCCAGTTGGGAGGCAGATGTATATGTGGCAGATAAACCTGCCTGGGAGAAACCCGTCTCGGATCTTGGGACAGACTCTGAAACAATTCAGTCGGTCAGGCATAGGGATGCCGCGAACTTTTTTCGAACCGAAGTTTCGATGATCGAATCGAGCGGTTCGAAAGGTTCGAAAGATTTCGAATTTTCGAACTTTCTATATCAGGCGTCTCAAACACGCGGCCCGCGTGGCGTTTTCTTGCGGCCCGCGCAGCCAGACATAAGTGAATTTTTTTTATTATTTAATTTGGTTTTTTTTTATATTTTTACTTTTGCTCAGCCCAAATGTGTAAAAAGCTTGCTAAAAAAAATCCAAGCTGTTCGATTTTGACCATGTGCCAGGATACATGACTCAAACGTAGAGCGCGGTGTCATGCAATAGCGTCTGTGCAAGAAAGAGGGCCGCTTTTGGTTAAAAAAGATAGTCGGACCGGACGGAGTAGCCGAGGCGTCGGCAAAGGGCTTCCAAGATTCCTTGGCACAGAGCATCGAAGCATAGCCTCCTATAATCCTGGTCCACACCTTCACACATGCGGATGGCGTATCCGGGACAACTAATCTCCCCCTCCATTCCACCCCACCTTCTTCCTATGCTCCGTTCACCCCTAAGCTGACAATGCGGTGGAAGCTGCACGCTCGCTGGACCACTCAACTGTCGACCTTGAATCATGTGACCACTCCCCTTTCCGCGCACTCCTGCGCGTTGAACGAGGTCAAGCGATAAGATTGGTCCGGCGAACACGTAGCTTCCAGCGCACTGTCAGCTTAGGGGTGAACGGAGTATAACCTCGTCAAAGCGTTGGGTTCTTCCAACCTCCCTTTTGTGTTCATTGTCACTTCACGTATCCTTTGCACCCAAGTTTATCTCAGTCGAAACTGCTGGATGCCATCGTTGTATGCTTCCCTTCAAGTTCTTGGAAAAGCATTTTACCCTTAATGCGGTCACCCCTCTCAACGCCCATAGTGATCTTCGGTTGACGGTGGCGTTGTGCACCCGAAATTTGCACTGATCAGCACAGGTTGTTACGTTCTTTTTCAACGATTCAGTGTGCAACGTCAACTCTCAAGTAGTCATCTCGATGTCGTTGTCCCAGCCGTCTGCGAAACGGAGAGTTGAAGACGAAAAGCGGCTTTTTCAAGAGCGATGGGAACTATCCTATTTCTTCACGGAATCGCGAGACAAGGTGCTGTGTTTAATTTGTCATCAGACTGTAGCTGTGCCAAAGGAATACAATGTGCGACGTCACTTCATGTCATGCCATCAAGAGAAGTATGAAGCCCTCACCGGAAAGAGCCGCGAGAACACGGTGTCCCAACTTAAGGCGTCGCTGGGAAAACAGCAAGACCTGTTCCAAAAGGCGGTCAAAACAAGCGACGAAACGGTGAGAGCTAGCTTTATTGTTTCCGAGCTTATCGCTAAATCGTCCAAGCCATTTACTAATGGCCCGTTCATAAAAAAGTGCCTGCTTGAGGTTGCTGACGCTGTCTGTCCCAGCATGAAAAAGACATTTGAGAAGATAAGCCTTTCCCCAAACACAGTGGCAGAAAGAATTAATGAGCTCAGTGAAAACGTCGAGAAAGAATTATTCACCCGATGCAACGGCTTCAACGCATTCTCAATCGCTAACCTTTTCTGAATGTTTTCGGTCAAATGTACGTAAGAGCTTTGGAAGCCACATATTCTTGGCATCTAATACACAAAGTTTTGGCCATCTACCCGGAGTCAACGAAAGCATTCTCTCACCGCTGCCGCTTTGCTACTGATCGGCGATTGCCGAGCGTGAACTTCAGCGCTCGGCAAAGCCAGATATCTCCGGGTCCCCTGGTCTGCCCAGGCTGCACGTCACAATGCCAATGACCCTGAAAGTGGTGTAGAGTTGAGGCACACCACACGTTTCCATCCATTTTATGTTTTATGGAAAAACTAGCCCACTAGGGTATTAATTGTTTTCTGATCTTCATTGAAAAAGTGACAGAAAGCAACTGCCACACTTATTTGGCCAATGTCAGAAAGTCGTTTCATGCACATTAGGACTCAAGATTTTCAGCTACTTTTATTTCTGAATTTGAGATAAATTGTTATTTTGATTAAATCATATGTGCTCTTTGGTTCAAGGCAGAACTTATATGCTTCCAGTGCATTGAGTGTGTAATCTGACTTCACCATGTTCTTTTTTCTGCTTCATTAGGCAGCATATTTCCGCCAGAATGGCGGAAATAATCATAAGGTGGCAACCAGGCTCGTCCTTACACAGCTGGTAGGGAATTCTGTGGCTGCATCCTGCAGCTGGGCAGGATCCTGCAGCTGGGCAGGATCGCAAGGAACCAAGGGGCCTTCAGCTTGCAGGGCAACATCCTGGCGCTTGTTCTGGGTAGGTTCCACTAGGTTCTTAACATGAGATCCCGATTGTTTTGCCCTTACGAATTTCGATTGTCCAGGGATTATCAAACACGGCACTAGAACTTACCCTGAAATCATTGGGAGATTCACGCAGAAAATCCATAGTGAAGTCGCGTTTGGTTTCGGGTGTTACCTTATCTCTTTGTATGTATGGAAAGTGGTATTCACATTCTCATTTTATGCATGTGCACATCATGAAGTCACATCTTAAAGAAAGACATCTAAGCACTACTGCATGATGCATGTTAAATACCCCAGACAAGCAGTCGTTCTGCACTGGCTAAATTGCTCATCTATAGGGGGAAATGTGGCATTCATTCGAGGTAGACCATAACCTTGCTGTCTAATTCCTCAAAACACTTCAACGTTTTTACTTTTTTCTACCACAATCATATACGACTGCATGTTCGGTCTTCTTGCCCTTCGGTTTCACCATTTCTAATTTCTGATGGGTTAGAACTCAACTGAAAGTGCTGTTGAAAATGACATAACAATATAGTAATTAATAATTGTTAAACACTGGCACAATTTTAGGGAAAATAGTCCAAAGGCAAATAACCTCATTCCGCCTAAAATGGTGCCACAATCATGTTTTGAAAGGTTCCCAAGTTATGCTTTTCTTACAGGGTGGAATAGTTTTCCAACATTTATATATATCTCTTACTGTCCTACATGCGAAAAGGGCTTTTTAGTTGATTTACTGATAACATAAAACTATTGTAGCAGCATATGAATTTAAATAATGCTATTGCACACACCTGGATGCATTGAACTTAGCAAGCAATCAGGATGTTTGTACTCATGTTTTACCATTATTGTAGTATATGATTGATTTGCCTACGGTATAATGTGAATTTGTCTTTGACATAAATACAGTCAAACCCGACCATATCGAACCCGTTTACATCAAATTATTCCTTATATCGAACAGTTTTTGTGCACAGTAATGTTGCAGTGATAATATATAGCAAAAACTACGGTTACATCGAACAAAAATAGCAGCCGCTACCGATATATCAAACTTCAAGCAGCGCAAAATTGCGCCCAGAAGTTAGCTTTCCCCCAATGCAGGCGGGTGCGTTGGGGAAAGTCAGCTCGCAGAGCAAGCTGCCTTTTTTCTTCCGGGCAGCCGCGTCGACCGGCCTGCCCGAACTGCCAAGAGCGCCGTTTTGCACTACAAGTTAGGTTTCCCCCAACGCGCCCGTCTGTGTTGGGGAAAGCCAGCTCGCAGAGCAAGCTGTCTTTTTTTCTCCCGCGTGGCCACGTCGACTTTTCTAAATGTGGTGTGCTTGTTTGTTGTCAAATTACCCGCTATATCGAACTGGTAGACGGTTTTTTGCGAGTTCGATAGAAACGGGTTTGACTGTATTCCATGTCCTGCAGGCAATAATTGTTATGAATGATTTGCTCACTTGATAGTTTTTTTTGCATATCTGACCGATGCATATCATTTTAATTTTTTTCAGCTGCACTGAAGCCCAAGTTCGAAGAGGCAGACAAGGCAACTGTGGCGTCCGTCGCCAAGAAATGGATTTACGCATCTAATGACCGTGACGGAGGACGCAGTCTCCGTAGGGCAAGCAAGAAATAGAGCATACACAGAAAAAAATAAAGGAAAGAAGTATATGTATCAAAGCAGTTTTTTTAGCATTGTTCCTGGGCTCCCTTTTGAAAGAACTGGCTCTGGCTAAAAATGCATAGCTATTCTTTAGCCAAGATGGTTGTTAAACTTTGACCAGAGTCCAGGCCTTTAGATGTCTGGACTCTGGTCAAAGTTGAAGGACCCGAGCCTGGTCTCAATTGAATAGCCTATATGCATGGTTTTGTTTATCAAATCGGCCTGACCCGCAAAAGTTCAATGGCCAGACTCTGGCAAAAGTTCAACAGCCTGCTTCTGGCCGAAATAGAACGGCCTTACTTTGGCCATAGTTGAACAGCCATAACCTGGCCAATGCTGAACGGCCTCAATCTGGCCAAAGGTGAGCGGCCCTAATTCGGCCAGAGTAGGATGGCCTTAATCTGGCCAAAGCTGAACAGCCTCAATCTGGCCAAAGGTGAGCGGCCTTAATTTGGCCAGAGTAGGACGGCCTTAATCTGGCCAAAGCTGAATGGCCTCAATCTGGCCAAAGGTGAGCGGCCTTAATTCGGCCAGAGATGGATGGCCTTCATCTGGCCAAAGCTGAACGGCCTTCATTTGGCCAAAGCTGAATGGCCTCAATCTGGCCAGAGTTGAACGGCTTAACTGTGGCTAGGGCTGAGTGGCCAGAGGATGGCCAATTGAAACCAGCCAATCAACGGCCACAAGCTGGCCGTCCTTTGGCCGGTCACATTCTGAGTGTTCGGCCACATTTCGGCCACTCTTCGGCCAGAGTTTGGCCGTTCTACTTTTACTTGGCCAAATGACCATGTAGGAGCATCTTAGGAACATCCCTGGCCAGAGGATGGCCAGACAAAAATGAACGGCCAGGGGATGACTGGCCAGAGACTGGCCAGACAGTTGGTGCTGCCTGGGATTATTGTAGTATATGATTAATTTGCCTACGGTATGGTGTGAATTTGTCTTTGACATAAATACAGTCAAACCCGACCATATCGAACCCGTTTACATCAAATTATCCCTTATATCGAACAGTTTTTGTGCACAGTGAATGTTGCAGTGATAATATATAGCAAAAACTACGGTTACATCGAACAAAAATAGCAGCCGCTACCGATATATCAAACTTCAAGCAGCGCAAAATTGCGCCCAGAAGTTAGCTTTCCCCCAATGCAGGCGGGTGCGTTGGGGAAAGTCAGCTCGCTGAGCAAGCTGCCTTTTTTTCTTCCGGGCAGCCGCGTCGACCGGCCTGCCCGAACTGCCAAGAGCGCCAGTTTTGCACTGCAAGTTAGGTTTCCCCCAACGCGGCCGTCTGTGTTGGGGGAAAGCCAGCTCGCAGAGCAAGCTGTCTTTTTTCTCCCGCGTGGCCACGTCGACTTTTCTAAATGTGGTGTGCTTGTTTGTTGTCAAATTACCCGCTATATCGAACTGGTAGACGGTTTTTTGCGAGTTCGATAGAAACGGGTTTGACTGTATTCCATGTCCTGCAGGCAAGAATTGTTATGAATGATTTGCTCACTTGATAGATTTTTTTGCATATCTGACCGATGCATATCATTTTAATTTTTTTCAGCTGCACTGAAGCCCAAGTTCGAAGAGGCAGACAAGGCAACTGTGGCGTCCGTCGCCAAGAAATGGATTTACACATCTAATGACCGTGATGGAGGACGCAGTCTCCGTAGGGCAAGCAAGAAATAGAGCCATACACAGAAAAAAATAAAGGAAAGAAGTATATGTATCAAAGCAGTTTTTTTAGCATTATTCCTAGGCTCCCTTTTGAAAGAACTGGCTCTGGCTAAAAATTCATAGCTATTCTTTAGCCAAGATGGTTGTTAAACTTTGACCAGAGTCCATGCCTTTAGATGTCTGGACTCTGGTCAAAGTTGAAGGACCCGAGCCTGGTCTCAATTGAATAGCCTATATGCATGGTTTTGTTTATCAAATCGGCCTGACCCGCAAAAGTTCAATGGCCTGACTCTGGCAAAAGTTCAACAGCCTGCTTCTGGCCGAAATAGAACGGCCTTACTTTGGCCATAGTTGAACAGCCATAACCTGGCCAATGCTGAACGGCCTCAATCTGGCCAAAGGTGAGCGGCCTTAATTCGGCCAGAGTAGGATGGCCTTAATCTGGCCAAAGCTGAACAGCCTCAATCTGGCCAAAGTTGAGCGGCCTTAATTCGGCCAGAGTAGGACGGCCTTAATCTGGCCAAAGCTGAATGGCCTCAATCTGGCCAAAGGTGAGCGGCCTTAATTCGGCCAGAGATGGATGGCCTTCATCTGGCCAAAGCTGAACGGCCTTCATTTGGCCAAAGCTGAATGGCCTCAATCTGGCCAGAGTTGAACGGCTTAACTGTGGCTAGGGCTGAGTGGCCAGAGGATGGCCAATTGAAACCAGCCAATCAACGGCCACAAGCCGGCCGTCCTTTGGCCGGTCACATTCTGAGTGTTCGGCCACATTTCGGCCACTCTTTGGCCAGAGTTTGGCCGTTCTACTTTTACTTGGCCAAATGACCATGTAGGAGCATCTTAGGAACATCCCTGGCCAGAGAATGGCCAGACAAAAATGAACGGCCAGAGGATGACTGGCCAGAGACTGGCCAGACAGTTGGTGCTGCCTGGGAGGTTCCCGTCAAGATCGAGATCCTGCTTATGCAGCAATCATCTCACAAAGAGAGCTACGAGCTGAGCTCTAAGCGGACAGAAGGCTCGTAAGCTGAGGTGTGATGCTGTGCCAACGATAATAAACTACGTCCATCCACTCCTCGCCCAAATCGGATTAATCAATTTGATTATGCAGCGAAACCCAAACCAACAGCAAGGCCACCTGGAAACGATACCAGAAGTTGTATTCAGCGGCGTCTCAAAAAGGGGGGGGGCGGTCGCGACGGGCCACGCGAGAGCGGGTTGGGGGGGGGGGAGGGGGGTCGCGGCGGGCTATTGCCCCGGGTGCCGCTGACCCTCGCGACGCCACTGGTTGTATTTAGCATGCGTTCAGCCCGATTCTGTTTGACCCGCGTGTGAAAATGGAGCGTGACTACGATTCATCAAGCTCGTCCAAGTCAAGGGACGACATGCATTTGAACGATTCGCCGTTTGTTTTCGACCCGCGGACATCGCCTCTGAGGGAGCGACCCGCAGCCTCATCACCGATCCAGTGGATCCGCTGACGTGTACCCAGATGCCGTTTCGTGTACTTAGGTGCCGCTTCAGAGGAGAAATCTGCATCCTTTGCTTTGCAAGCGCCCCTAGTTCGGTCGGTGGCCGTCGCAGTTGTGTTTGCGCGAAACGGCATACGTTTGCTCGAAGCTTATGGCTGTCTGCGAGTAATTTCCTGCTAAAAGGCGTGACTTTTTTGCACATGCTTGGGAACTGCATTAAAGAACCGTATTTAAGTAGGGTACAGCCTAGGAGACTATATAATTCGAAACAAAATACAATACATTCATCGACTAACGCTTGTTATCCCGACCATCCGACAAACCTTTGCGTTTTGTGACGTCACGCAGCACCTACGGATGTCAGCCATTGCCACTGGCGAAATTCGGGGTGCAGTTTCGTACATAGGCTCATGAAAGGTTTAATTAATAACGGGAGATCATATATCAAAATAAAAATGACCTTTCTCTACATGAAGGCTCCCTCGACGTAACGAGCGCAAGAACTTAAGTACTTCCGGTTTTGACCGGACAATCCCTTTAACTGGAAAAGCGCGCGTGCAAAGCAGCGAACGTATGAGTGCTCGGCTTGCACGCCTAGCACTGCCTTCGCTCGCACGTAAGATCAAACGAAGTATATCTTTGACTTCGTTCAAACCTAAGGTGAAACGAAGTATATGGCCCATGAATCGCCGAACGCTCCAAGCACCAGATACCGACCTTTCCGGGCAGTTCGTCGCACAACCTCCAGCGCAAACGAAAGCGACGACCGACCGCTGCGGAGATGCGGACGCAGGGACGGCGAAGAAGAAGGGTTGACGTTGACTTTCCCTTCTCCGCGATTCCGAAAAAAAAAGAAAAAAAAGGAAAAAAAACAAAAAGACTGTTTCTGCGTTTGGACGCTCGCTCTTGCGTGGCGCTAGCAGTCTAGCTTCCCTCCGCTCTTGATTCCCCGCCCCTCCTCTCCTACTTTCGGCGGCCACTTTTTTTCGCGACGTGCCAGGCTTTCTCCGTATAGAGAAGGCTATGGTTATGCGCTAGCCCACTCGGCCACCGATCCCTTTTTTTTTTTTTATTACTGGAAACTTGTTCAAAATTCCGGTTACATGGTTACAAGGTGAAATAATGACTATGTATACAGTGATGGACATGAGGTCAAAGGTTGAGAGGGATGTCTGCTTATAGCACTATTTCATTCCCGGCACTACTTAACCACGAACAAACACAACGCTTCTTAAGCGGGCTATAATCTTAATCATTTTCAGATATTAAAATCTGGAAGTCTCAAACACGCATCAAAAAGGTGAAACCATTCAGGAACTGGTGGCTCAGCTTCGTAAGCACTTCTTTCGAAATTTCTTCTAGAAAAATGTGTTAAAAACGAATACTATGATCGGTAAATCTATGTCCTTTTTAAGAGTTCGTTGTAGGACATCCCAGAAGAAAACGGCATCTGCACTGTAGGTAGAGCAGTGTTCTATTGTTGCCGGTAGGTGACATAATCGACAGTCAATTGACCACGGTACGAAAAAACCCACGTTCTTGGAGCCACGATTTTACTGGAAGCGTCGATGTGTGTAACTTAAAGAAAAATGTTTTAACACTTGGAGATACGCACATTCGCTTTACACGTTTTAGTACATCTTGTCCTTCAAAGTCACTAAACCGTGTCCTATACAGTGGAATGGGAAAGAGATTTTCAATCAAAACCTGTGATAGTCGTTTTCTTGGTGCTTCAAATAGATATTTGAATGGAAAGCGGACGTTTATAAACATAAATGTATCGACTTTTTTTTTTCGAAAGCCCCAGAGTTTGCCTTGGGTAGAATTCGTTGTTGATATGACCAAAAAGGGCAAGCAAGCAAGCAAAACTTTATTTTGTGTAGGGGCCTACCTCCTGGTCCGGACGGCCCGTCCGGCCCACGTCTCGCGGATGGATTCTGCAAGGGGACCGGAGTGATTAATTAGTGCTTCTAGTGCGGTGGGTATGTCGGTGGCCGTGGGTGGAGCCAGCCATTCCTCCCAAGAAATGATGTGTGAGAGGGTTGGGGGAAGGGTGGGTAGGTTACAAGACCAGTAGGTGTGAGGGATGGAAGGGTATTCTCCGCATATTGGGCAGGTGGGGGAGTCGGGTCGTTTGTACATGTGGTGGAAGATGTGGTGTGATGGAAGAGAGTTGGTTTGAGCTTGCCTGACGAGGGAGGATTGGTGCTTAGACATGGTCTTTGGGGGTTGAGGGTAAATGGTCCGCTCTTCACGTTGTTCTTTTAACCTCGACTTCCGCAGGGCTCGGTGAGCGTTCCTTGCTGCGCCTACTGAGTAGATAGCCGGCAATGACGTGACGAGACCCGGGGAGTTTTCGCGGGTGAGACGATGGGCTGTCTCATTTCCCTCCACGCCTTGGTGGCCAGGCGTCCATACGAGGTGGAATTTTTTGTCTGGGTAGCAGACATGTATTTCACGGACTAGGTTAGCCGTCATAAAGTGTAAGGTGTTGTCGGTGAAGTTTCGTAGGGCGCGCTGTGAGTCCGTGAAGATTATCGTGGGATTAGTGTTAGGTTGTTGGGCTGCATGTTCCATGGCTTTGGCGATGGCGTATTCTTCCAAATCGTCGATTGTCGGGGGTTCTGTGAAGGTTTCGGAGTAATGTATTTTAGTGCGTGTGTTGACGAAAGCTATTTTGCCATGCGTGACCTGGTGACTGGCATCAGCAAAATACGTATCGTGATCCGTCTCGTGTAGGTAGCGTATTCGCTTTTCGTGAGCTTTGGCGCGTAGTCTTCGTCACTCGGGTTTGTTGTCGGGGTTCATGTTTTTCGGTAGGGGTTCCACTGTAACATTTGGGTTGGCGCTTTTCCATGGAGGGGGAGGTATGCGGATTGGGAGAAGTGAGTCCGTGCTGATATCTAGTGTCTGCAAAATTGTTCGCCCTTTGTTTGATGTAGAGAGTCGTAATATCTGCCCGTCTTTATGCATTTGTATGCAATCTGTAATGGTGTTGAAAGTTCTCGCGTTGCGAAGGCGTTCGCTGGACGCGTGGCGCGGCACTCCCAAGGCGAGTCGGTACAGTTTACGGAGACTGGCTTCGAGCTTTTTAATTTGGGTACATGTTGTGAGGTACGGTAGCGTGTATAGGAGACGAGATATGACGAAGGCGCCGATGATATGGAGTAGAGTATGCTCTTTGAGTCCGGTTCTGTGATTTGTGGTCCGTTGTGTCAGGTGTGCGATCTGATTGATTTGGGCGTGAAGGAGGTTGAGTGATACTCCCGGTTTACCGTTGAATTGGAATACTACTCCTAGAATTTTGGTTTGATCAACTTGTTGAATTTCCTTGTCCTGCAGCTTGATTTCGATGAGTTTTTTGTCGGGGTCGGGTCCTCTCTTGGAGGATGTGACCAGTAGTTGAGTTTTGGAGGGAGATAAGGTGAGTCCTATTGTGGAGGTATAGACTTCGACCGCATCACAGCCCCGCTGAAGAGTTTCTTCAATTTGTCCGGGGTTTCCTTGTGCTGTCCATAACGTAATATCGTCCGCGTAAATTGAGTGATGGAGATCGGGAATTTCGTTTAGGTATCTTGGTAGATTTGCCAATGCGAGGTTGAAAAGTGTGGGTGATATAATTGATCCCTGCGGTGTTCTCCTGTTGAGATAGAAGGTGGGAGTTGTTTCGTGGGGCATGTTTATGGAGGCCGTCCGGTTTGTGAGGAAATCCTGCACATAGTTGTACATGCGTTGTCCACAACCACTGTTGGCGAGCTTGGACAAGATGGTTTCGTGTTTCAGGTTATCGTATGCTTTTGAATGTCGAGCGCTACCATGCCTTTGAGTGAAACTGTGTTGGGATTGTATACGTCGTGTTGTCTGCGTATAAGTGTTTCTTGCGTGCAAATGTGCTTTCTGAAACAAGTTTGTGTTGGGGCCAGGTCGTTTCTTGATTCGAGGTGCCAATCCAAGCGAGTTAAGACCACTTTTTCCATAAGCTTCCCATGGCAGGAAGTTAGGGAGATGGGTCTCAGATTCTCAATTGTTGGGGTTTTGCCGGCTTTGGGGATGAAACAAATGTCGGCATGTTTCCATTGGCTTGGTAGTTTTCCGGTCAACCACACGTGATTGCATAAATCGAGGAGTTTGGTGAGGTTCTCGTCATTCAGATTTTTGAGGACTTTGTATGTCATCAGGTCTTTTCCTGGGGTCGTGCTGCGTTTTATGGATGCCAGCGCCCTGCGGAGTTCCATCGGAGTGAACGGGCAATCCATTTCTTGTGGTGGCAGGGTAGGATTACTGGGTTCTGGTTGGGGGTTGTTGTGCTTTCCGGAAAGTAAGTCTCCCTGAGTTTTTGTTCTAGGTGTTTCGCTGATAAATCCTGGTTGATTTCGATCTTACTTAAAGGGTCTCGGTGGATTGTCGGTTGAATCATGCTTTGGAATAGGGACCAAACTTTTTTGGCTGACATGTGGGGATTTAATGAGTCGCATAGTTGCCACCAGTTTTGGTACGCCAATTTTATGGCATACTCTTGCGCCTGTTCGGTCAGGAGGCGTATTCGTTCTTCAGATTCCGATTTGTTTTCCTTTTTTTCCATCTTTTGATAAGTGCCCGTCTCGTTTCCCATAAGGTTAGGATGTGGTGGTCAACGTAGGGGATATCTGGAGTTGTATTGATGTAGGTAGTGTGTTTTTCGGTCTGTGCGAGGATTTCTTTTGCCCATTCATCCGGGTTGTCAAGGCTCAGTGTTGGGGATGCTTCCTGGTGGCTTTTGTGCCAGTCCGTGATAGCTGTTTTTCGGGGTTTGTGATTTTCCGTTGTGGTAAGGGGTATTGAGATGGCAATGATATTGCGATCGCTACCTAGGTTTTCCTTCATATTGTCCCACGTCGGGTTAGCCGTACCTCTGTAGAAAACTAAGTCTGGGTTCGTGTCCCGCTGCACGGAGTTGCCAGTACGGGTGGGTCGAGTTATGTCGTTAAGTAGGGAATATTTAGCCTGATGTTGTGCCTTTTCGAGCTTCCTACCTGCGATGGTGGTATTGTGATACCCCCAGGCTACGTGTTGGCAATTGAAATCCCCCAATACTAAATATTCTGTATTTTTGCGGGATTGTTGGGGGAATAATTTTGAGACCTCGGGTATGGGTTTGTTTGGTCGGCGGTATATGTTTGTTACCACCACTTCCTTCTTTGCCATCGGGTGTGGTTTTATTTTTAGACAATGTTTCGAGGTGTTCGAGTTTCTTGGATCTGTCTTCGAGGATCGTACATGCTATGTGCTTCTTAATTAGTGTTACTACGGTGTGGCGGTTGTTTGCTGAAATGTTGTAATGTGGTTCGTATCCTGGAATGCTCGGTATGAGGTATGCTTCCTGTAAGATACTGATGTCAGGTTGATTGTGCGATACGTTGATTAGGGTTTTAAGTGACACGAGTTTTGTTTTGATTCCTCTGCAATTCCATTGCCAGACTATAAGGCTGGGCTTGCCCTCAGCACGTCGTTGTCGGCGTCGCGGCATTGCGTGTCCATTGATTGGTTAGGGATAAGGGTGTCTTGCGGTTCGATAACCCGGTTGGGTATTTTACGTGGTCGGGACAGAATTGCCTGTTCTAAGGCTTCGATTCTGTGACTATGGTCCTGAAGGATCGACATCATGCGGCCGAGTTTATTGTTGATGAAGTGAAAAAGTTCAGGGATGGTTTGTGGAATGTCTGAGGGTATAGGTGAGGGGGCTAGGGCATTGCGATATGATGGGGATGTCGTTATGGGGTTAGAATGGGTTGAGGGACTGGGAGGTGGCTGGCTTACCTTGGGGAGGGAGGAAGGGGGTTCTTCTCTTCGCTCGTAGGTTGGGCGTTGCATTATGCGGACTTTCGACCATGGAGCTAGAGGCAAGGGTTGCTTTCTCGATGCGGGTGTTCTCGAGCGAGACCTCGTCAGATTCCTGGAGCGAGATCTTCCTCGCGGGGTCATCGATCTTCGCCGATCTTGTTGGCGTGGTGTTGTGTCCTGTCGGGTTCGGAGGCGCCTCCAGTATGCGGCTTGCGTCGCTGCAGTGTTCGCCTGAACGCGGGTGGGGCAGGTTGGGTCCAATGGCGAGTGCGGACCTCCGCAGTTTTTGCATTTTGGATCGCGGTCGTGTGGTTGGTTCTGCTCTTCAAGGTATGTTGAGCATTTCTCACATATGAAGGGTGATGCAGTTTGGTTGGCGCAGACATCTGCCCGGTGTCCGATGCCGTGGCATCGCTGGCATATTTGGGCCTTTGGGTGGTGGGGGCGACATCGGTACTCCGCTTGCTGGTAGAGAACGTAGTATGGAACGTACGTTCCCTCAAAGGTGATGATAGCGGATAAGGACTGTCCCATCATTCTGGCGGTTAAGATCGGGGCTCCGGTTGTTAGGAGATGGCGCATCAGAACGTCGGAGGGGTTCCGCGTCCTATTCCATGAATGACCCCTTTGCAAGTTTGGGTCGATGCTGCTTCGTAGGCTGTGATTTGGTACGGCTTGTCATGGATGCTGATGGGTGTGGTGTTCAAAATTTTGTCTCGAGCGGATTGTCGAAAAGTTAACACTGTTATGAGGTTTTGTTGCGGTTTCGGGCGTACCATGGTGTCGTTGGTTTCGGTGGGGGTGAGTCTAGAGGCTGTGGCGATGGCGTGCATAACGTGAGAGGGCATAACAGTGCTTATTTGCAGTCCAGAGGGTCGTATAATAATCGTGGTGGGGGTAGTCATCTTATTCGTCTTACGGTAAATGGTGGTCCATTTGTCGGTTTCGGCGTCCGGTTGCATTGTTGGATTAGACAATCGGAGCGTTGCCTTTTCCGTTTTTGCCCCGGTAGTGGCGCGTTGGAGGAGCGCCGCCGCCGATGCGTCGCACAGCGCTTGGCTTGGCCCTCAGCGTTAGGCTTATCTGTCGGTCCTCATGGATGTGGACCCAGAAAGCGGCAAATATTGCCCCACCTTGGGCTGACTTGGGGTCATCGGGTTCCCGATGTCGTCGGCCGTCGATCGTAACTGTTTACGATGTGAGGCGGGTTCTTGACTTGCGGTATTTGAGGAAATACGCGGAGCCGTTGGGGTGAAATGCG